>JAFMPE010119185.1:0-11556 GCA_024759925.1 Ficus religiosa | reverse complement strand
GAGTTTAGTTTAAGATTTTTAAGTTTAAATAGTAATTTTTGTTGACTTTTTAGAAAAGACAAAACTTTTTCAGAAAAGACAAGAAACTTTTTCAGAAAAAGACAAAAACTGATATGAAAAAGTACAGTTTAGGGTTAGTTCACCAACTCATTTTAAACTAAACTGTACTTTTTCATATCAGTTTTTGTCTTTTTCTGAAAAGTTTCTTGTCTTTTCTGAAAAGGTTTTTGGTCTTTTCTAAAAAGTCAACAAAAATTACTATTTAAACTTAAAAATCTTAAACTAAACTCATTCACCAAACACCCCCTAGTTTAAAATGAGTTGGTGAACCAAACTGACCAGTGTAGAATTGAACTTGCTATCCGAGAGTCATTTTGAGCAATGATGAGATTTGTAACGATTATGATTCATCTTCAATTATTTCTACTTGTTGTATAAGAAGAAAAGATCAGTAGTAGGAACAAGGGCGTCAGCTTTAAACTACATTTGGTTCGCATTCTTATTCTAAAACAAGGATAAAGAAAATAATTCTCTTTGAGCATGCTATTTATTCCTTGCTTGTTTTAAGTGGCGGATTACATATTTAAGAATCATGGTATGATAATCAAACCTGTAAGTGCTAGTTAGCTATGAACCCTCTCAAATGGAAGGTATTTTGGGTATATCATGACAGAATTTTGTCAATTGTGTTAAAGCAGAGCACGGTGAAACCTTAACTAAAATTCTTATTTTATTTTTCAATTTACGTTCTTTTGCATTTTAATGCATAAGAGAAATGAGTAATTCACAAGTCGTGAAGGTCGTTAATATTTGCAAAGAGTAGTGAAAGAGCTGAGTTTTATCAGCATACGAAACGGTCAAAGCTTGACTGATAAGTTCTAAAGATAGTAATCTCAGTACTAGTTTGATTTTAATTTTTCATGTTCTCCAAGATTATTATAAAAAACTTTTTGTTTCAATTTCAGATTAGAGGATATGAAAGATCAGCTTAGGAAGCGCATGTTCATGAAGCGCATAGTTAGAAAAATCAATTTTTCAATTGCCAATGGATTATCCATTGAACTGGACTCTTATGCTTTGATTCGTCCCACTGTTCCTGGTATGCAAGTGTGACCATCTTTTGATTTACTTATGGGGCAGAGCTCAGCCTTTATATGTCATTTATTAGTTTCAGTTAATAACATCCGTTCCCCACCTCTGATATATAGGAGCAATTGCATGGTTGGATTCTGTTACCAACCGCCCTTTAAAGGTGATCTGTCTATAAAATTTTCCTTTCCTTGATTAAATGCTATTACACATTACTGCATCTTTTTTTAGCAAACCTCGTCAAATATTTTTGTGAATGAATGATCAAACTCCTTTACTATTTTGACTGAGGATTTGGGGGATAGAAATTATTTGCAGCATATCTCCAGAACTTGTCCTGGAAAGTTGACCTTAGGTTTAGTGGGAGTCACACAAGGTTGACGAGTCTGGTATGCGATGAGAAAGATGCTGATAATATTTGACATGCTGTAATTTGTCATTTACCTGAACTGGTCAATTACTTGTATGATCTGAAAGTTTCAGTTCAAGTCATGTGTCTACTTCCACCAAAAGATGGCTTGAACTGTGTGAGATTGAAGATTTGGATTGTTGTATCAGTCTTATTCATTGAACTCGGTAATGATTTCTTTAGCTCTGAGGTGTACTTAAGTTGTCCAATTGATTCTATGCAGACTGAAAGGTCTTTCTTCTGTGCGGATACTGGTGCAGTGCTGCAGGAGTCTACCAAACGCGTTCAGATTTACAAAAAGTAAGCATATTATAGTGATTCTATTAAATAGTCATTTGTTTGTACTGCCTTTGCACTGTTTATAAGCAAACAGCAGCGGAAATCTTCCCATATTTTTAATGGATTTTGAATTTCTTACACTTTGTTGCTTCTTATCTTGCAATTTATTAGCTTTGTTGCGAAACTAGTAAGGCAGGAGGGACGCTGGTAGATTATCTAGGCTGGGTATCGGTCTTTTATTTGGATTTTTTTTTTTTAATTTACTTTTTGCTGTTTTTCTTGATATTGCTGAACCTTTTTTCTGCTAGCTAATATAGCAAAATAATAATGCACTAATTCCAATTTAGTTGTCCAGCATTTATCGTTATCCATTTAATTACCTTTGTTACATCATAAAATTCTCCTCTTGGTGCATGCTCTTCGTGTTATTCTTTTTCTTTTGTTTTGTTTTTTGTCTTTTGGTTTTTTGGTTTTTTTTTTTTTTTCGAGGGGCAGGGGGGGGTTGGGGGGTGGGGTTACTCTTTTTATTTAGTAATAACATCAACGTCATGCATCGGAATGAAATAATTTTAGTATGCACTTTTTTTAAGTTTAGTTCATATATTCCGTCTGCATACATTGGGTGTGGGGGACCCTAATCCTCCATCCTTTCTTGAATAGTATTCTACCACTTTCATTTTCTGCATCGGAGTTTTTACAGGATATTTTTATTCAGTGTTCCATCTACTTTTCAGTAAAACTGTCAAGCTTTCAGTGGACGAACTATCAGAGATAAAAAGAGTTGCTCCTGGAAATCTTCGTTTGCTCGGATTCAAGCCGTTAAGTTGCTTGAAGGATTATCACAACTTAAGGCCATCAACATTTCTTTTTCCTAGTGATGAGGTTCCATTTTTCTCTATTCCTTTGCTAGTACTGCCAACGTTGGTCAGCTCATTTCTGTGTTGACATATTTTGTGTAATAAATTTCCATTAAACATAAATGGAATTTTCCAAGCCCTATAGATTTTAACGCTTTGTTGCTGCCCAAATTATTTTTAATTAACATATAGGTGTTCCTGGCACTACACAATAGATACTACACATGCATATTAGTTTGGTACGAAGCAAAAAGCATAATTCTAGGTGTCATTTTACATAGCTAGTTGTGAACTTGCCGAATGGTAAAGGAAATTAAATGTTAGTTCACAAGAAAACTATAAATACTTGATATTTAGTTGCATCCATAACAGACAAGGACGAGAAAGTAGAAAAAATGCATTCGAAGTGTAGGAATACTATTAGACAGGTTTTTTTTTTCTATATTAAGGATGTTGAGATAGCCAAGCAAATCATGACCATCGTGACTCTGATAAGGTAAAACGAGTAATGAAAATATCACCTCCAAACGTAGCCTAGTGGTAATTTTACACCTAACTCCACTTCGAGGTATAGCATTCGACTTCGTGCACCCCGAAAGTTATATATATATATATATATATATATATGAGATCCAGGCTGTTTCTGCCCTTGGTTGAGGGTATGGAAGGCTAAATATTTCACTGTTGGAAGTTTGTGAATTGAAAAGGGTTAGAATATAAAACATTTTTGTAGATAACTTTTCTCTATTGGTCATGGTAGCTGACTCATGGCTGATTCTCAATTGCAGGACATAATTGGTAGCACACGCCTTTTTATTGCACTGCATAGGTCCATGTTGCGACTAGAGCGGTTAGTACTTTGATATAGTTTGTCTTCAAGGTTGACAACTAATTTGCAATTATTTTTGCCCATGCTGCTACTGTTTCCTAGTCGTGAGGCACTATTCTTGGATGAGCTATAGACATCCCAAGGTTGATTCCACTAAAAGGACCTAGAATTTCCAACTAATGAGGCTTAAGAGATGTCTCAGTGGTCTTTGAGCAGCAAAAGGAAAAGAAAATTTAGAGTAAAAAAAAAAAAATGAAAGAAAGAAAAGAAAAGAAACTGCATCATGTTTTAATGGGTAGAATAATGTTCGATGATTTTATTGTTTTTAGGCCTTTTGTAGTACTTTTCTGAACTTCAAAATTTACTTTTTTTTTTCCCTCACAATTAGCTAATAAGAATAGGAAGAATCTACTTTTTTCATAGAAATGTTTATCTCATTTAAGTTGTTGTAAATATATTTTTTTCTTTCCATCTCCAGTTATTTAAAAAAACTTTTTCTGATTTAGCAACATTGCATAATCCACCTTCAAGCCAAAAATCTTCTCAGTGTCCACTCCTGTCTGACTGGAACATGAAGTTAATGCCAGGCCTATGGGTGTTTGTTATCTTGCTAATGAACTTTAAAATTTTTTTTTTCTTTATTTTTTTTTCTTTATTTTTTTTTTCCTTTGTTCTTTCAGTTTTGCAGTTGCATTTTATGGCAGTACATCTCGTCCCCAATTGGTTGCCCTTGTTGCCCAAGTAAGATGTAACCATGTTTTGTGTGTTGATGCATAAATAATTTGATGAAATGGTGAGAACGACATAGTTGTGGTGAAGTAATATTTATTTAAATATCTAAATTAATTTTCCATCAAAACCATTTCTGTTATCAGCATGTTAGATGCCAAAAGTCCCACGTGAAAAGATTATTAGATAAGTTGTGGGTTTATAAGCCCTTGGGTCTTCTCTACTTGCCAAGTTGGTTTTGCAAGGGTGAGTTCTACCTAATTGGTTCCTTACAGAACATCTTTTGCTGCAACAAAATGCTCATCTTTTTCTCTTTTTTATACTCTCAATTTTCCTTTCTTGTTAGCCTCTGGGAAATACATATATACCATAATTTTTAATTCAAACTCGTGAATTGACTTGCTAATAATATGGACTGCTTGTATTTGCTTCTAAATCATGTGCCCTTAATTGGGAAGTACATCGGCAATGATAGAGATAGTGTTCTTATTTTATTGGTTGTTGCGTCTTCTATGTCATCTATGCAGTTACATTTATCTGCCATAAAACGACAAACTTTGAGATTCATTTGTGTTCCTTGTAATGCACAGGAGGAAGTAATTAAAGGTGGTGGTCAGGTTGAGCCCCCGGGACTGCACATGATATATCTTCCGTATTCTGATGATATCAGAGACATTGAAGAGGTAACAAATATGTGGATTTGATTTGAATTTTACAGGCATTGCCTTCTCTAACACTATGGATATGCAGCTTCATTCGGATTCAAATGTTGCAGCACCTTCTGCGAATGAAGAGCAAATTAAAAAGGCTGCTGCTTTAATGAAACGTATAGACTTGAAAGAATTCTCAGTGTGCCAATTTGCAAATCCTGGTATGTTACCACGTGGGACAACAGTCAAGTTCTAGTTTACGAATGTTTATGCTGCGTATATTTTTATTTTGTATGGATATAATTCATTGCTTCGGAAGTAAATAGGGGCCAATCTGTTGGTCATCACCTGACAGAATCATTAGACCTGACATCTGAATGCATCATACTAAATTTTGTATCAAGTTGTTAACATGGGCTATTGTGAAATGTCCTTGAGCCAAATGGATAGTAGGATCGGTTTTGCAATACCAATTTGAAGCAACCAAAAGCCTATGCTTAAAAACCTAGGGATTACTCTCCTTTTGGCTCCTAATGTTTCTTCAGTGGTGGAATAACAATCAGGGCCGAGGTTTTGCCATGAATTTAACTAAAGTGGCCTTCCTTTAAAAATAAATAAATAAATAAATAAATTGGCCTCAAATGGCATCAGAAATTAAATGGAACTAGCTGTCGATCAGTTCCTCTAGATCTGAAGTCAATGCTTCTTGTACAACAACTGTAAAATTCTTCATTTGAACATATAACATACACTAGTACACATTCATTTCAGAGATACGAGGTAGCAGCTTCCGACAATAACAAATTAACTATAGTAGTTCTTTTAACTATTCTCTTTCTTGCTACATTGGGGTTTTCTGTTTTTTTTTTTTTTTTTTTTTTTTTTTTTTTTTTTTTTTTTTTCGGCCAATCTAATGAGGAAGTTGACACTTCAGTATTCATATACTTTAATTGCAGCCTTGCAGAGACATTATGCGGTGTTGCAAGCTCTGGCTCTGGAGGAAGATGAGATTCCGGAGATCAAAGATGAAACCGTGCCTGACGAGGAAGGGATGTCTAGGTAAGAGAAAATTCTATGATTCCATCTGGGCTTGCACTGGAATTGTTGCATTTGCTTCTCTGTTTTCCACCGCCACACCGCCTTGCTTATGGTTGCATGATAATCAACTCAAGTGGGAATCTCCATACCATAACCTGCCAAGCTTCAGAATAGAAGAAAATTTCCTTCTTCGATATTTACAACATAATGTTTGTAAATTGTATTGACTTGATGTTTTTGCACACCGCCTCACAGACCGGGAGTTGTTAAATCTTTGGAAGAATTTAAGCTTGCTGTCTATGGAGAAAATTACGATGAGGAAAATGATCATGGAAAGGCAAGTGAAGCCTCCAAAAAGAGAAAAGCAACCACAGAACTTGCAGCTAAAGAGTCTGCAAACTACGACTGGGGTGGACTTGCAGACAATGGGAAGGTTTGACACTTGCTCTGTTGTCTATGCTTCGATTCTAGTGCTTCGATACTAGTGCTTCGATACCACTGCATCATGGCACTCATTTCATTTTTGCAGTTGAAGGATTTGACAGTATCAGAGCTAAAGTACTACTTAACAGCACACAACCTTCCTGTTGCCGGCAAGAAGGAAGCTTTGATCAGCAGGATATTAACTCACATGGGGAAATGAACAAGTTCAGGTTTGGTATTTTCTGCTGAAAGAATCCAAACTGGAATGGAGAACACAGCGAAATGGTGATCCAGAGGTACAACCTCTCGAGGTTGGTCAGTTTTTGTTTATATGCTCTCCGTGGCATTCGAAAACACTTGATTTGAGAAAGTTTGTCGACTTGTTTTTTATGTTCGCCAATCGATCAACTGATTCCGTTCTGGTTTTCCATCAAATGGTCTAAAATGAGGCGAAGTGTGCTCGATTTTGGGTTGTAAATCGATGTTTACCAGAGCACGTTGTAGCAGTTGATCTTGTTCACTGAATGTGTAAAGGTGTTGGATTTTGCCCATGGAATCAGCTTGAACTTTTCGTGTGTGGTTAGCTTCAACAAATCTGTTTAATATGAGCTCGAAATGAAGGTTTTGAAGTATTCAAAGGCATCTAAACTATTGGGGTTTTCGATTAAATGGAGTGTATACTTGTGCCAAAAAAAACACCTTGTATTACTTTGGGTCTCGTTGGCACTTGAGAATTTTACTTTGCGAGTACATCATTCAAGTGGCAAGACAGCAAGCCACTGAAAGACCTTTTCGTCTCTGAATGCACTTTCTGTTGAAATTCTGACTTTTTCAAAAATACTAGTTTACCACACGCTCTGTGCGTGCCTAAAAGATGTAAGAATTTAAAGAGAAAATACAAAAAAAAATAAAAATAAAAAAAATAAAAAAAAAGAAAGAAAGTATAGAACGATAAAATAAGCAAAAGAAAGAAAAAAATGAAACACCATACAAAATTTAAAAAACAAAAACTGAAACTTCTTAACGAAATTTTAGAAAATTTTAGACAATCCTTTTTAACCAAATTAATAAAAAAAATAAAAATTAAAAAAGAAAAGAAAAGAAAAGAAAAAGTATAGAATGACAAAACAATAAAAAGAAATACAAAAACCGAAACTTCATATAAAATTGAAAAAAAAAAAAAGAAAAAAACTTCGTACCGAAACTCTAATCAAATAAAAAAAATCATAAAGAAACTCAAAAAAAAAATCCATAAATTAAGAAGAAAATAAAAAAAAGCACATATCCACATAAGAAGAAAAAGAAAGATGAAAGTATTTTAAACCATATTAAAAAATCACATTGAAACGTCCTTTCAAAACTTTAAAGAAAAAACTCTAATGAGGTGTTTAGTGAATGAGTTTAGTTTAAGATTTTTAAGTTTCAATAGTAACTTTTCAGAAAGGACAAAATTTTTTTTCAGAAAAGACAAATTTTTTTTTCAGAAAAAGATAAAAATTATGATAAAAAAAGTACAATTTAATTTAAAATGAGTCATTAACCAAACATGCCCTAAAAGAATATATATTCTCACTTTTATTATTGATGACAGACATAAATTTATTATTAAATAGATGTAGAGAGGATTATGTATATGTGTATATATATGTAACGAGAAACGAAAAAGATAAAAGAAAAAAAAAGAGATAAAAGAAGAAAAAAGGATAAAAGCATAAAAGAGAAGTGAAACAAAAAAAAAAAAAACAATGGGTTGATACGTAGATATTTTTTTATATATTAAGATTAAGATATATGTTCAATAACTTTTTCTGTTAAAAATTTAACATCTCTATTGATGGAAAGGACTATTTTGTAACATTTTAAAATGTTAAAATATCATTTTAACAAAAGAGAGAGAGAGAGAGAATTAAAACGTTTCAAATATATCAGTTTAAGGACCAATTGTGCAATTTATTGTTACATTATTCTTTTGATTCTATTAGACATTATTAGACACTTTCAGTGCAAACTAGTGTTTACTTGAGGTCTTGAATGTGGTCCAAGACAACTAAAATTTTGTCCTCCATTTTCTTATTGCACGTGAGTGTTTCCTTTTAAATTTTAACATTTACTAATTTGAAAATATTTTACGATACTTGGGATACATTTTAGGGGTTGCTACGGTTATTTAGGGTAGGAAGGAGAGAAAATAAGTTCTGATAGATCATCTAAGTGAGGTTAATGGAGCTGAAGAGAGAGGTCTTTTCTTTATATATATATATATATATTTTTTGGTGTGAAATCCATTCAATAATCTCTTCATTTTAGGAGAGATCAAAATTGTGATGATCTGAAGGATTTGGAGTCCATCCTAATCCATTCCTTCATATTTTCTCTTTTACCAAACAACCACGAATGTCAACATTCTTTCATTAATATCTCTAACTGTGACGACTCATGCTTCTCATTTGGTATGATATTGTTCGCCTTGAGTTTCGTGCCGGCACATGTTTGCTCTTGGGTTTTACCTCAAAGGGCTTGTACCATTAAAATGTGGTCTCCTTATTTATGAACCATTACATATATCTAATTCCAAGTGATGTGGAATTACATGGTTTATCCCTTTTCCTTGTAGAGACTGATTATTGTCACACCATCTCTCATGTTCTATCACTTATCTCTCCTACCAAACACACCCTTAAGGACAACATAAAGGGCAAAAAAGTTAATTTTTTTTTAATTGATATTTGATTGGACCAATTTTTTAGGGTTTTTTTTGTTTTTTTTTTTTTTTTTGTTTTTTGGGATTTAGGAATGGACAATTTGAACTCTATGGATTAAGTGTATGATTATTATTAAGTTATACCTACGATCAATTATTTTCAATTTAAAAAGTACTTTAACTTGTACCAAATACCAACTAAAATGACAAATAACAAACTTATTAAAATGACAATCCTCAACCATAAAGATCAACTACCAACATTATCCAAAGTCCAAGATAGAAATCCAGCCATAAAACTCAAGCTGTGGTCCACTTAGCAAGGTCACTTGCATCGTAATCAGTTACATTATTATATTATAGCAATCAGTTAGTTATCTTTGAAAAGTATACCAATTAAACATCCATATAGAGTAATCAAGCTCTTCTCTATAGTATCATATCGGAGTTGGGATCTGCTATTTCATTTTCATATGTTATTAACTGTCTGCTAAATTTTGACAACTCATTTATATATTTAAATATTCTTAGTATTCAATAATTATTATATGACTAAATTCTTAAATATAAATGAATTGTTAAAAATTTTGATAAGGAAACAGTGAATGGAGCATGAAATTCGGAATAACATATATGAATTTTTTGTGTCAAATGTTTAATCAAATATTGTATCAACTATACTTGCAATCTCTCCGAATCCAATCCTAATTACATTTATTAATGTATTCTCTTATCTTGCATGGATAAGGGCATTTGTATTACTAATATTATTAAGCCGGCAATCTCTGATTGGTCTTGACAACTCTAAATAAACTCGGTCATTAATTGTGTGTGTGTATATATATATATATATACACACACCAACCTCACGTTCAAGTTTTTACGTTTCACTAATACACATAGCTTTTGTATGCCTTGTACAACCAACATAAACTCAACCGTTAAAATATCTCAATTTCTTCAAAATTATTACGAGCAAAAAATGTACAGCTTGAGTAATTTTTTTTAAAAAATAATTATTATAAAAGCTAGATAGACCAATTAAGGTTAAAATACTACACGCATCTATTTTATAAAGTCAGGCCAACATCACTACTATTACTCTCATGTTTGTTAAAATTACAGAGATACCCTCTTGACTGAAACAAACAACGTCAACAAAAATAGATGGTGGGGAAAAAAAACAAAGAAAGAATTAGTTAGTTCATATAGCTCGATCGGTCTATATCACAAAGCTCTAATTTAAAAAATACTACAATTTCAAGGTTGTAATTTAGTGGATATAAACTTTAGTCTTATCATTGTCACACCTACATGCAGTAACTCTGTTTAATTAGCAGAAAAATAACAGACAGTTAAAAAACAAAAAACAAAAAACAAAAGAAAAGGCAGTGGATTGCAGTTATATTTTCAGTTAATATATATTCATAAAGTTATAATATATAGTATTTAAGGAGAAATAAGAGCTATTTCAATGAACTGTGACAATACTCTTCCCTATGTTTTCTGGAGAAATCTTCTTGCATTTCACCTCACTTTAAATTTAAACAACTTGATCATAAGCAAGAACAGTTTGAAAATGACAGAATTAACAAGAAAAGGGGTTTTGAAAATACATGGCTAAATGAGCCGAAAGGAATTAGTCGGCCCGGCCATAGCATTAATTATTTTTTGTGAGTATTTTCTGTTGTGGCATCTAATCTAACATGCGGATGAGATAGATGTAATAATTTAACAACAATTATAATAATATTCTACCAAAAAATTATACTAATAATATAATCGCATGCTTATCTTCGATTGCAGTTTATCCTTTGTAACTTTTCTTTAGAACTTATGGATCTTCATTTTTAATTCCTCTTTTACTTTTTCTTTCTTTTTCTAATTAGAATCAACTTAATTCAGCATACCCCATATATATATATATATATATCTATATGCATAATTAAAAGTAGTGTCTAGGATATTTGCTCTGATCCTAATATGTTTATATCAATTCGTGACAGTGAGTTGTTATTACTAGTTTGCAATCTTTTAAGTTTAATATTTGATGCGGTAATTGTAAACACTATCAATAATAATATTTAAAAAAAAAAAAAAGACAATTCACATATATGAGTGCAGAGGCGGATATGGGGGATAGAATATGGATGCTAGGGTGGGTATGGGGGTTAAAATTAACCATCCACAAGGGTGCGGGGCGGGGGTGGGGGAAGCTCTCCCTTAACCACATCCACCTCGCATATATTCCCTTATAATAGAAGAAGAATAAAGTTAGTGCTTTAATGTTTTAGTTTGCTTTATGAATTTAATTTAATAGATTTTTGAAGTTTGGATTTGTTTTTAATATTTCAATTTCATTGTCAATTATTACTATGTTGTTAAAATTTATGAAAACTTTAGTAAAAGTTATTTTAATTTTTTTTTAAATAATTCTTGTTAGACATATGGGTAGAGTATGGGTATAGCACCTCCAGCGGGAATTACCCGCCCTCGCACCCTCATTAAGTTATGCGGGTATAGGGAGTAAAAAGGGGGGAGGGTATGGGGAT
>JAFMPE010119168.1:352-11910 GCA_024759925.1 Ficus religiosa | reverse complement strand
GGGGGAGGCCGAGGGAGGGGGGCCTGGGGTGAGGGGCGCACTGGGCAAGCTGGGGGGCGGGCTGGGGGCCGGCGGGGGAGGGCCGCGGGAGAGGAGAAAAGAGAGAGAAAGGGGAAGAGAGAGAGAAGAGAAGAGAAAGAAAGGGGAAGAGAGAGACGGGGTCACTGACGGCCGCCCGACCGATACTGGGGCCGGTGGTGGGGGGGCCGGAGGTGGGTCGCTGGTGTCCGTTGCCAGCGGCGGGAAGATCGCCGGCGACGGAGAAGATTTTGGTTGGGAAGGGTAATGTGAGGTAGGGTGTATGATAAGTATGGCACACCAACAACATTTCAATTGTTCGATCAAATCTAACGGTCCAAAAAAGGACTGTATCGGTAGAGGCCCTTTTTATTCTAAAAATATAAACTTTTTAATTTAAAACAAAAAAAATTTTCTTTTGTAAAATTAGTTGTGCGATTCAAAAAGAACCGTAAAATTTCTGTCTCAAAAAAGGTTAAAAACTGGAGGGGAGTCTCTGTTTTTTTTAAAAAATAATTTTTAAGAGAGGAGACGCTCCTTTTGTCTTTATTTTTCATTTTCTTCTTCGCTTTTCCCATTTCAAATTAAATAAGATATCCAAACAGAGCAACCTTTCATCGTTTTTCTTTTTTTCATCGTCTTGAAAGGCTCATTGAACTGGAGAGCTGCCTTTGAAAGAGATAACCGCTTTTCGTTCCGAACTGGTCGAGACCGATTCAACTTCTCCTCAACTCGGGCTCTAGGGTTTATCTTCTCACACGTACAACCTGCTCTCAGATTCGGTACGCCATTTTTGGTTTTCTTGCATTTTCTCTCACTTCTTCCTCTTCTTTTGTTTCTCCGAGAAATTCATGTACGTAATCGATCGGAGTAGGGAGAAAATGGAGCTCGATTTTCGGATCCTGTTTTCTGTTTCTGATGTTGAAAATTAACTTGTTCGGATTTTGCTTTTTTTCGGATATAGAAGGTTTTGTTGGCATTTCTCGCATTTTCTCGGCAACCAAACGGAGCGTGACAGAGAATCATACTTCAACGGGAATTGAGATTGCGTTGTTTTCAGCTAATGGTTTCATTTCCTCTGTTAAATTTAGGAAAGCACTCCAAGAAGAAAGTAAACGGAACGGAAATCCTTTTATTTTCAAATTATATGTGATTGTCGTTGGCATATATGCTGGCATCCAATTTTTCATAAGTTTTCTCACGCGGATTCCTGTCTGCCACCAGTTGACTAATCAATTTCATTGGTGGCCAAAATTCGCTTTGTCAAATGGATGTGCCAGGTCCGTTTATGTATTGACTTTCATGTTTCTACCGTTGGTTGATTTGCATTTTTTTAATTATTGGTTTATTAATTACTGTATTCTTTTCTGAAGGAACGCTATTACGTTGGGCGTGGCACGTATGAGAGGACCACTGACTTCATCAAGTAATCTGTTATTCTCTTTATTTCTCTCTCTCTCTCTCTCTCTCTCTAGATGTTCAATCTCGAATTTATCATACATGGTGGTGAGAGTGTTGTTTTACATATTATTTCCTCTTTTAATAGAAGAAAAAGTATTCTAAATTGTGTTCTGTTTGTCATTTAAAAGAAAATGTGGTGGTAACTAATTTCTTTGAAATGGTTTGCAAAATTATCTTTTAGTTGTATGCGTTAAAGGTGACTGGAAGTTGCATGAAAAATGTTCTGTAATCTTTCAGGTATATGCTGTTCTGGCTTGTCGTTTTGAGCGCAAAGTTTTCATTTGCATATTTTCTCCAGGTTAGTCATGAATATAATTTTCCTCTGGCTATTAGTTGTATATTAATTTTTTAAAATAGTGTAACTGATTTTCTGTGTTTGCATTTTGCAGATTGAGCCACTTGTGGGACCTACTCAAACAATAGTGGACATGACAGGAATTACATATTCTTGGCATGATATGGTTTCTGGAAGTAAGCTGCAGGGTGTTTTCGTTTTTGAAATGTTGAGCGTTTAAATCATTGGATTTTGTTTATTACGTCCTTAGCATACTATAATAGGTGTTTTTTTTTTTAAATGTCGAGTGTAGGAAATTAAACTCTTTGGGCATTTTATTAAAGTTCTTTCCACCTGTGTTTGCAGATAACCATAATGCTTTGACTGTTGTTTGCTTATGGGCTCCAATAATAGCTGTAAGTTGGAATGTCCTTACCACAGACAAATATTTCCATCAGACCCCAATGCAAAGATTACTATCTGAAACTTGATTTCGTGGTCACAAATCCAATTTTGTATAGACATTTTCAAAATGCTTTTTATGTTATTTTTGGGGAATCCCCACCCAGTAAATTGTGATTACCTTCTTTTAAGTCGTTTACTCCTGATTTATTTGAACTTTTACGTTGAAGAGTTGGTGTTAAGTTGACGGCTAATTCGTTGCAGTGGCAATCAGTATACGATTGCTGCTTCCTTGGTGATATTAACACCCTTTCTTGATATGTTGCAGATCTATCTCTTAGATATCCATGTGTTTTACATGGTTATATCATCTATTTGGGGGTTTTTGCTTGGGGCCAGAGTTCGTCTTGGAGAAGTGAGTAATTATATCTGATTCTGTGTTTCTATCAATCAAGCTTAAGATGAATCCTTTTTGTCATTGGTTTTCGTTTTTTCATTTTTGCAATCTGACTTTTCAATGTAACGTGTTCATTTTATTTCCAGATTAGGTCCTTGGAAGCACTTCACAAGCTTTTTGAGCAGTTTCCTGGAGCTTTTATCGACACTCTTCACCTATCTATTCCTAACAGGTGATTTTTCTTAAATCTTTTTGGTACATTTTGCTAATCCCTTCATGCGGATAAGAAGTAATGACATTTAAAAGGCACTGGATAACATTCATCGACGTGTTAAGAATCAAAATAGGAATTACGAACATTGTTAAGAATCAAAATGGGAATTATCTAATACTAGTTAACACCTAAATGGAAATTAAATAAGGAGCTTGAATCTCGACTGCCAAAATGTGCCTAAAGTAGGATTTATGAAAGATTTTAATAATATTTAGGATAAGGAAAAGTTTCTCGGAATCATTGAGAAAGGGAATAAACCGATCTTCCTCCATCATAATCCAGTTCCTTTTCATTAGTCTGTATTAGTGCAAGTAAACAAGAAATTCATATGGACTGTAAATCATGCCTAAATCTACGTTGCTGGCAAGTAAATGTGCCATTTTACTGTTTCTTCTCCGAATGAAAAAAAAAAAAAAAGTGTGCCATTTTGTGTTTTTGTATTTCTTTTTCCACATGTCAATAATGGTACAGATACTTTTCTCTATGGACGAAAAATTCAACTTTTATAATTGCTTTCACGTTAAAGTGAATGTTCTCCTTTCATTGGCAATCCAATAAACGTAGTTTTACTTTTGCAGGACTTCCCGTCAGTCTTCCAGTGAGGTGAGTTGTACAAAAAAAAAAAAAAAAAAAAAAAAAAAAAAATCACTTGTTGATACAATTATGGTTTCTAGTTTCCGAATGAAAATTATATAGTATTGAAATTGTATAACGTGAAAAGCATCCTTTTGGTGTAAGCCCTGATAACAATAAAGAGCGCTAAAAAATTTCTTAAAACCCAGAGGGATAAAACAAGTACAATAATTGCAACATTGCATGGAATACAAGCAAGTACTCTTTTTTTTTCGCTGCTTTTCTAGCCCCTCATGGCTGAACGAAACCATCCCCAACAACTTAAGTGAATTCATGACCACTTGCTACTGGGGGCCTTTGATTTATCTTGCCCGTGTTTAGTTTACCATTGTCATTCTCATTTTAGCAGTTCAGTTGATGATTTAAATGAGCTGACAAAATTTTGCATTTGAAGGTTGAGAAGAACAAGCATGATGCTGCTCGGTTCTCTTCATTTTGGAACGAGATCATAAAAAATCTTAGGGAAGAAGATTACATCACGAACCAGTAAGCGCTACAATCTATATTTATTTCATTAGTCCTTTGAAGTTCTGCAGGATTATTAGTTTTACATGTTGCTATCTCTTTTGGCCCTAAATTTTGTTGCAGTGAAATGGAATTGCTTGAAATTCTGAAAAATTCTGGAACTCTTGCTTTGGTTCAGTGGCCTCTCTTTCTTCTCGCTAGCAAGGTCATTAGTTACTTTTTTTGGTTTCAATCTCTTTACGTATTTATATATTGGATAAGGAAGTCTGGTTTTAGTTACTTTTTTTTGGTGTCAATCTACGTATTTATCCCTTTTTTGAAACATGCCGTTAATTACTCCATGTCTTTCTTATAACTCCTTTACACTTTCCTGTTTTCCTCGTATTGTATTTCTCTAGTGCCCTGCTATGTTGGACGAGAAAACTGACTTAAACGACTTAAGCGTAAGAAGTAAGCTCTAGCACCTCATGTTTTTGCAGTGGTGATTTCACAGGAACTAGGAGAGAATGGTTTTGTAATGGAGATGATGATAATTTTGCCTGTAGCATGGTTTGTGTGGGTAACCAAGCGTGCTAATTAGTCTAACGTGAGCAATGTTTTACAATTTCTTAAGGTAGATTTTCCTAGGCCTACCGAAGTTTAGGCCAATTATGCTTTTGCTTTACCTTAAGGTTTTTGAGGCTTCTGTGTTGTGTTTTGCTGTGTACTGTCAAAAGAAAAACCTCAGACCTGCCCTTTAGAACATTGCTTGTAAGGACCATGATTTGCTTATGCATATAGTCATTCTACATGATTCTGTTGGTAGTATACCGGTTAGCCAATATTTCAACATGGGCATGAGTGAATGTGCCAATACTGCCACCACGTGCTTTATTCCCTTTTGAACTAACATCATTTTTGTTTCAAGTGGTGGAAATGCTTTTTACTTTGTGCTATCCTGTGTGTTTGGTTACAAATATCTGTTGTAATTTGTAAATGATGGATGGACTACCACCATACCTCATCAGTGTCATCACTATACTGTTTCATCTGAAGGTGCATGTGATGTTATTTGCATATTTCTCGTTGCTATAATTTAATAGTATATATAACTTTTCCTTGGATATTTTCAGTAGCATCTTTGTTAGATACTAATCGATTTAATTGCTTATCGTTAATTGTTTTCTTGATTATTCTATTTGTCGCTTTTTTCCTGATTGCATTCTCAAATTCTGCGCCGCATGTCGTTTGTAGTTCATTTGCCAATTAATGATCCTGTTATCTTGATTCTCTTTTTTTCTCTTTTGTTTTTTAGTACTAGTTATTCTAGTTTGCTATTTACAACGTGTCTTAAGTGTTGATCTAACACCAATCTTGCTTTAGGACACAACGTGTCTTAAGCCAGATTGGTAGCATTTTTAGGACACATTTTGCTTCTTCCACTTGGGTTACGGTGCAAATCCTCCATGGATTCATTGGACCGGCTAAATCTTTCTCCGTTAGAGTTGCTGCCTTGTCCAAAAACCTAACCGATTTCCCCAAAAAAAAAAAAAAAAAAAAAAAAAAGTTCATTTCTTTGATGGGCAATATTAAATTCAATATCGATCTAGATATTGTCCTTTTCATGACTAATTTTTAACAAAATATGAATTGCCTACAAATTTTGTTTTAAAAAAAAAAAAAAAGAGAGAGAGAGAAAAGAAAAGTCTACAAATTGATAGAATAGGGAATATTGGCTTTAAATAATTTTTTTAAAGTACTTTTGAGCCAATATTGGTTGTTATGGTTACGTCACAACTAAAGAGGCGAAAAGAAACTTTGATTTTAGTATTTATAACTCTGTTCCTTTTTTTTTTTTTTTTTGCGCCACAAGAAAATTACTTAAGAAAAGAATGGATTATAGATTACTTACGAAAGCTCGGTGCTATGGAGAATTTTTCTACTCCCTTTGATGGCGGATTCTGATCCTTCAACTTCATATGGTTCATCAGGATTCGCTGCGACAATATTCCATTTCTTAGCAGCAGCCGTGAAGACTTGAGCAACACGCGGAATAGGGTTCCCGCACGGTTTAACATATCGATATCCTGGCGATCCAAACAAGAACGACACTAGGGCTATAATGGTAGAACCCAAGGCCACCAAGAACCCTTAAGCCCACTTTCCAATATCCTCATAGTACACCAAGACGGTGTTTGAGAAGAGCAATCCAACATTCAAAGCAAAATAGAAGTAGCAAAAGAAAGCCGCCTTTGAATCCTTTTCTTTTGGGTTTGACTCGTCGAATTGGTCTGATCCAAAGTTTGCCATAGTGGGTTGGTGACCCCCATATCCAAGGGCTACTAAGTAGATGGACATGTAGAAAATAGCCACACCGAGTGTCGACAAGGGCACGCATGCATTCAAGCTTCCCATCACCACACCCCGCCGGTTTGATCAAGAACAACCAAGAAGATATTGATAAGAGACCACAACCGTAAACATGAACGAAACAATTCAATCAAAATTAGTTTCTCATTTTTGAATATGTTGTATCACACTATATTTATTTAACTATAAGACATTTATATTCTCTTACATGACGTCACTACATATTACTGGTTATTCTCACAAATGAATCTTACACATGTGGGACTTAATTATTGTGAGCAATGAATGTCTAGAATTACTAATTCTGAAATTATATAGCGACTGATAATTAACGTCCTAATATAAATATATATATATATATATGTATTTGTAAATGTATTGCAAAGTTGTTACAAGCACAAGGACGGCTTGAAAGAATGCGCATGTTAAGTAATGGCCCCAAGAAGAATCACTGAGGAAAGCGCCGATTAGAGAACACAAGTAAATAGTTCCGGTCCACTTGCTGACACTATTTGCAGCATCCGCAGTGTCTTGGTCAAGAACTCTGGTGAAGAACAAAACCAAGTTCACTCCAACCCCAAAGAATGCCAAAAGAATGCCAGTGTTGCTAGGGCTTGGTTGGCTACAATTAAAACATAAGCAAGATATAAATAAATAAATATAGAGAAAATTTGAATCAAAACCAAAATCGAGGAAACAAGTACAGTTTTTTCACACACACATATATGGATAAGGTCTTCAATCTAGTAGCCATATAGATCCGGCAAAGTAACATTTTGACTGCACTTGATATTTGTAATTTGTAGTAAAAGCTTCCAAAAATAACATGTCACATGTATATAAAATTGCAATAAAAATCAACTAACTAATAGTTACATGACGATGTTGAAATAAATAAAATTAAATTAAAAAAAACTACATCAGTACGGCTGCCGGACCAAGGACTAATCAAATATATATAGTAATATCATGTCGCACGTACATACCAAGCAAGAGACTCGAATATCTCCACCCTCCTGTTCTCTTTCTAATTCCTTGATCACTTCTATTCTCTTCACCGGGCTGTAGATTTATATAAAAAAAAAAAAAATATTAACAACCCATGAACTTAATCCAATCCCTACACAGATTCACACACACACACATATATATACTTATACTTGTATCTATATTTTCTGAAATTCGTCCACAAATACACGGTACTTACCCTAATTCCATCATATAACTACGGTTGAAACACGGGAAAAGTACTATAGCCAAACGTGCTTTATTGACTAAAACTGGTCCACTTAATAATATTCCAAGTAGCTAGTATATACCGCTACAGTTCACCCATCCGCAAATAGGATGGCGGGAGAGAGACCAGAGAAAATTATCTAAATAATCATATTTTTTTCATTTATTGATTAATATGATATAAATTTTTTATTCTTAACCAACATAACATAAATTTTAACTAATTTTAGTTGAATTTTATATCATATCTTTTCATGTCATATTAATATAATAGTCTCTAAATTTATGTCTTTCATTCAGGTACTTTCCTCTTAGGACAACCATTGAACATCAATACTTTAAAAAACAAAAAAAAAACAAAAAACAAAAACAAAAGACCAAAAAACAAAACAAAACTGAAATAGACAGTCCTGCCTTGCATATAAACGCGTATGTGTGTATATCTATATGTGTATATGGAGCATGGGACTAAGAAGTCGACATATATCAAGTTTGATCGAGACAGTGTGTGTGTTTACATATACATATATACATATATATATATAGATGTATGCACATTTATTCCTCGCCCCTAAGATTTTTATTATACATCCTTAAATACGAAAAAAAAAAAAAAAAAACAACTCAATCCTTAGATTGTACTTTTTATTATACATTCTTAACTTCAACTAAATTGTAGTTTTTCATATTAGTTTTTGTCTTTTTTCTAAAAAATCAATAAAAATTATAATTAGTTTTTGAAAAATCAATCAAATCCAATTTAAAAATTTTCATTTTCAACCGGCGAACCATACGCAACCTATAACTTACTGACAAGTAACAAGACTCAATTTATTACTAACTAGAAAGTAGGGAAAAAAAAAAAAAACTCAAAAGTAGGAAAAACAAACAACTTAATGTCTAAATCCGAATCTTAACAAGATATTGACTCATTCAAGATAGATATAAAGTAAAAAGAATTTTATTACATTAATCCTAGTCCTAAATTAAGGAAAAACCAAAAACTGAACATAAAACATCCAAGACTAAACATAAACTAAACTAATATATATATATATATATATATATTTCCGGACCTATAACACTTACCTTTAGTACAGCCTGTTCGGTGGAGTTACGTGAATCCGTAACGCCCATTGAAGTTTTCTGCAAATTAAGTACAAAAATATTATTCTTTGCCAAAATGAGTACACAAAGTTACATTTCATATCTCATATTTATATATGCGTGCTGCATATGTTTGTGACTGAGATCCCCTATTTAATTGTTGATGTCCAAAATCTTATTTAGGCTATCAAATTATGCACCATCATTTAATGCACTCAAACGTTAAAATACTGAAAAATTAGTTAAAAAGCATTTCAAAATTTTTATATTACGTGAGCAGATAAGAACAATATAATTAATACCCTTTACAAATTATTAATCAAAAAGATACTCTATACAAATTATTGAATTGCTAAGAGTAGGGGATAAAGTAACATCCTGATATTATAGGAGTACTCGAAGACGTTTCTAACCACAACTACTATCACTAAAATGGGAAAAGAAAATGGGCTTCAAAAAAAAAAAAAAAAAAAAAAAGAAAAGAACAGCTTGCTTCTACTTGGAAGAAGAATAAGAAAATAAGAAATTTTGAAGGAATTATGGGGAAGAGAAGAAGTTGTATTGAGAAGAATAAGTGTTGGAGTTCATTATATAGACGAACAATTGGGGTGAGAGTGGGGTAATGTGGAAAACAAACAAAATGTCATTTTCGAACTTTATTTTGTCCTTGTATTGTATCGAACAAAACCAATATATGAAAACATAAAATTAAAAAAAAAAATTTATATGGACAAAGAAAAAAGGGATATATTCGTGGAAAGGGGCAAAGCAAGTTTGCGTAGAAGAGGTTTGGACCACAGATTTGGTCATATTTTCATAAATTTATAAATTCATTTTCCACATCAAGATGGCACATGAATTTTTATGATCTCTATCTCTGTTTATTTTGGATTTTCAGTGGCATTTTATAGTGATAATGCCTCCTCATTATCCCTTTTGAATTTATAATGTCACGAATAATACAAACTTCTAAAATTTCATCACAAAGCATAAAGAACAGTTGTTCAACAGTTCTTCAATGAAAAGCCTCTTCAGTCCTTTTATTCTATTGCTAATAAATTTGTAAATATTCGTTCAAAAAAAAAAAAAAAAAGGTGCGCATGAAGTGATTAATGAACTAGAATTTAATCTCTCTATTTGGCATGTTCATAACAGTGTGATTATTATGATGATTTTCAAGTTTTATACTTTAAAATTACATAGTAATAACCATAAGGATGTGAAGTTTTGCTAGACGTAAAATATAATTTATTTATTTTGCTCTATTTCGATATCACTAGTAAGATTATGTTATATATGTAATTCAGTAGCCTTTATTTTCAAGGTAAATTTAACAAGGAAATCAAAGTTAGGTCATCAAACCTTTTGCGGAACTTGATAATCGAGAATGTAACTTGTTCTGGGATATTAATGAACTTCGGTGATGGAAGAGAACAGGTGGTAACGCTTGTCACAAGATGAAATTTGTTTGGGTCAGACTTCGTCTCCCCCTTTACGACGTTAACTCTTGACAGTATAGCTAACGAGCGATGAACTCTCAAGTTGGGCCGGACCCGACTTCTTCTATCATGAACAACGATCACTCGTATAAATTGGGCCGGACCCAATTAATTGCGATCGTTCGCAGTCAAACATCGAACCATCGGATCAAACATGATCTTTGGCATATTGAATCTCATACGATCCATGAACGATGGATCACAGGTTCAAAGGCTTGTTTTCTAACTATCGTTCGCTGATCGTGCTCGACGAAGATAATATAGTATATCTCCCATAATAGTCGAACATACCATCGACGATGACATGTCAGAACCTTCGTGATAACTGACAATTCCATGAATATCATAACATAACTGTTGAGCCCACAATCTATGATTATATTCATTATGACAATCGCCAAATCAACTGCATAACTGACCTTCTTACACATGTCCCAGTAGACAGAAGCGATAACCGTTCACCACGAACTTCGGGTTCAAACCCACGATTCTTCCTCTATGAAATAAAGGAAGACCCCCCTTCAAATGGGGATGATCCTTTTCTCTGAAATTTACTCTTACGCTGTCAAATTTCTCTCAGAAAGCTTGTAATACATTGTACTGTAAAAACCTCCTTATACAGTAAACAAACCACACTCTCAGAGGACGTAGCATCTATTGGGCGAACCTCTTTTTATCTTGGTATTCATCAATTTACTGTTTATTTTTTATCTGATTATTTGATTTAATATTCATTTTCTGACATGAATATTTCTGTTCTTTTGTTGTTTTATGAGTTTCATCACGATGTCCAAGGGCCCAAATAATTGATTATTATATTCATTAAACTGACGTTTCTGTTAAAATTTTGATTGTAGAATCCCGACATCTAAAAATTCAGACCGCAAAATCCTTTGATCCGTCGGGGAATTTGAGAATCCCCGAAACCCTTTTGTCATTTATGGTGGAAAAGTACCGGTTTGAAGAAACTTTGCACCGAACGATAGTACTGATGGCTGTGAATTATCCTATTGGATCTGAAACAACAGCCGAGCTATAAAGAGGGCTTTTTTTTTTTTTTTTATAACAGGAACAGAAAATTATTAATCAGGTGATAAAATTAGCTCTCTAAGCAGATTTTATATTATATTATATAAAGATTGAAAAGCCAGATGGCTAGTCAATCCCCTTTTATTTTGGAGGCTTAATCCAAGGTTCTCATTTTTAAATTTAAAATTATCACGGATTGATATTTTGAAATATATATATAGATATAAATATATATATGGCTAAAAATTAGTTGAGTAGACGAATATTCATTAAAATAGGAAAAGTACAATTTTGAAGTACTTCGCTAAGATCTAGATTTAATATTGGAGTTTACTCATGAGAATTCGCAAATCACTCAAATTACAAGTTACACGCTTAAGGCCAAAAATAACTCGATTTACATTAGTTTTTTCA
>JAFMPE010119155.1:0-11618 GCA_024759925.1 Ficus religiosa | reverse complement strand
TGCTGCGCATATATAGTACAATTCCCCTCACCAAACCCAATTCATGGCTCTGTCACTACCCCTGATAAAGTAAACATTAACAGCTTTCTTGCATAAACTGTTCAGATTCTGGTCCCCATTTTATATTTCATGGACATGAATAATTCTTTTAATATCAATTATTTGAATCTAAATAAAACTCTTTGATAGAAAATGAAGAAAAAACACCATTAATACAGTTTTTTTTTTTTAAGAAAAATAAAAGGGATACACATTAAATAATTAAAAAATATTTGTAGTTACAAATATAATCTAATGACAATACGCTGTGTTAAAATGAATATCATAAGATTCTCTTGAAAAGAAACAAAAATCACATAAAAATGAATATCATAAGAAGCAGAGAGGTTGAAAGGGATAGAGAGAGCAGAGACAGACGACATGACAGTTTGGTTGAGTAGCATTCTTAACCTTGCGATAAATCTTAACATAAATCTTATGTGATATCGGTCTCAAAGAACAGTCTGAATCAATCAATTAGACATATAACATAAATTTAAAACTCCTCGAAATAGAAGTTCAAATAAATAATGTCTAATGTGAATTCTCTAATCTAATATTAATTCTTGATACTTAAAAATTTTAATTAAGCTTGTTTCATCTTTTGTAACTTTTAAGAAAAATGAATGCGTTTTTAAGAAAAATGATAGCCTCATTCATGAACGAGAAGTTTCATGTTATAAATCATTACATATTAGTTGTAAAGCACTAAAGCTTCCTCGTCACCACCTCAAAACAGCCACGTGCGTCTTTCTTCGCGCTTTAACAGGTTCTCTTCTCTCGCTTCTCTTGGCCTTAGCCGTAGCTCCTCACCCTTTTCTTCTTTCTTCCAGTCTTCGTGTACACACATACACACATATACACATATGTATCATCTCTACACTGTATACTTTCATACACACACACACACACGCACACATTACTTTTGTTTCTTTCCAATTCATTCGTAGCCATGGCGTTTGTTTGATATATCTTTTTCGAGAAAACCAGGAATTCAAGTTTCCCAGAAAGAATAAATTCACTTGAGGCCCTTCAAAATGGACATCTCAGTGGAGATTCTTGACGTGGTTTTCTTCATAGCTTTACTGACGTGGATTTTGGTCGACATTCTGAGAGAAGATCACAACAAGAGGAGGATTCATACGACGAGACAAACTTTCAACGTTGGAAATTGTAGAGGTTTCTCACTCTTCACAGTTATTTCCAGTGCCGTAATCTCGGTTTCCTATCTGGGTTTTGGTTTTATTGAGTATTGGAATAGAGGAGTTCTCATTTGGAGAGCTTTTTTCTCTTCCACAACGTGGTTTGTAGCCACACTTGTGGCTTTGTACGCTAAAGACGCAGCTTCTTGGCCTTGGGTTTTAATCGTTTGGTGGGTTTTCTCAGCCGTTCTTGACTTGCTTTCTCTCTCTCTTTTCATTTTTGCCCACTTGAAACCCGAACATTTAGTACCGGACATTCTCCCACGTGCAAACGTTGTCGATTTGGCATCGTTTCCATTGTCTCTACTGCTCTGTCTCAACGTTCTTAGCCATGTCAAGAACCGTTACAGCAACAACCTTAAACACCCTTTGATCGAAAAAGAAGAAAAAGAAGAAGAAGAAAATGAAGAAGTTTCTTTGGAAGGTGAAGATGTTGGGGATTTTGTTAAGGCTGGGATTTGGAGTAAATTCACATTCCAATGGCTGAACCCGCTGTTAAAAGCGGGTCGGTCGCAGAAACTAGAGTTGGCTCATATTCCTGCTGTACCGCACTCGGAGAGATCGAAAAACGCTTCGATGATGTTGGAAGAGTCGCTTCAGAAGCAGAAATTTGAGGAGCCTTCTTTAGCCAAAACCATTCTACGTGCTGTATGGAAGTCCCTGGCCGCAAATGCGGTTTATGCTGGTAATTATGAACTTCTCTTTAGTTTGTGTCTTGTTTCTGTTAATCTGCAGGCTTTTTACATGCTTTTTTGCTCGTTGTTGTAGGACTAAATACTGCTGCATCATACACGGGTCCTTTGTTGATCACAAATTTTGTGAACTATTTATTGGAAAAGTGCGATGATTCGAGCATTCGATATGGACTGGTTCTGGCTTTTATCTTCTTCTTTGCAAAGACATTGGAGTCACTGACTCAAAGACAATGGTATTTTGGTGCCCATCGAATTGGTGTTAGAGTAAGAGCTGCTCTTACAGTTCATGTTTTCAAAAAGGCCACATCAATCAAGTGCTCGGGCCCAAGCAATGGCAAAATCATAAACCTTATCAATGTTGATGTGGAGAGAATTGGAGATTGCTGCTGGTATATACATGGAGTTTGGTTGCTTCCACTCCAAGTCTTTTTAGCTCTAATCATCCTCTACAGGAACTTAGGCGCCGCGCCTTCCGCTGCAGCGCTTTTAGCCACGATCATGGTGATGGTGAGCAACACCCCTTTGGCCAATATGCAGGAGAGTCTTCACTCCAAGATAATGGAGGCCAATGACTCAAGAATCAAGGTGACTTCAGAGACTCTGAAGAGCATGAGAGTGTTGAAGCTTCACTCGTGGGAACAGACTTTCTTGAAAAGAATCCTCAAGCTTAGGGAGACCGAGAGAAGTTGGCTTAAGAGGTACTTGTACACTTGCTCATCTGTGGCTTTTCTCTTTTGGGCTTCGCCAACTCTAGTTTCGGTAGTTACTTTTGGTGTTTGCATTTTGTTAAACACTCCGTTAACGGCCGGTACAGTCCTCTCGGCTTTAGCCACTTTTAGAATTCTGCAAGAGCCTATTTATAATCTTCCTGAGCTCATTTCCATGGTGGCTCAAACCAAAGTTTCCTTGGACCGCGTTAACGAGTTCATCAAGGAAGATGGGAGAAAGCTTGTGCCTTGTCATGCTTCAAAGGCATCATGTGTTGCAATAGAAGTTGAGAAAGGAGAGTACACTTGGGAGACAAATGACCAACATCTGAGGAGACCATCCGTTAAGATCACTGAGAAGTTGAAGATAATGAAAGGGTTTAAGGTTGCGGTTTGCGGGTCTGTTGGGTCGGGAAAATCCAGCCTGCTTTGCAGCATGCTTGGTGAGATTCCTAGGATTTCTGGGGCAGGAATGAAGATTTATGGCTCAAAAGCTTATGTCCCTCAGAGTGCTTGGATTCAAACTGGCACCATAAGGGAGAATGTGTTGTTTGGCAAGAGAATGGATAAGGACGAGTACGAGCGGGTTTTGGAAGCCTGTGCTCTCGACCGGGACATCAAGATGTGGGGAGGAGGAGATTTGACTGTGGTGGGAGAGAGAGGGATGAACTTGAGTGGAGGACAAAAGCAGAGAATTCAACTGGCTAGAGCTGTCTATGGTGATTCCGATGTTTACTTCTTGGATGATCCTTTTAGCGCTGTTGATGCACATACCGGAACTCATTTGTTCAAGGCAAGAAACTTCTTTTTCTTTTTTTAATGTGTTTTGTATAACTACTTGTTGGATTTAGTTATTAAAATTTTATATTAAAAAAAAAAAATGAACTTTTTTTTTTTCTTTTTTTCTTTCAGAAATGTCTTTTGCAACTGTTGTCTCAGAAGACCGTCGTTTATGCCACTCATCAGTTGGAGTTTCTTGAAGCAGCCGATCTTGTCTTGGTTAGTTACTGAAATTCTTGTCTATGTTTCCCCAATCCGAGAGGAATTTTGATCTGACTTACAAATGCAAATTTTTATTTATTTATTTATTTTTTTTAAAATAGGTAATGAAAGATGGTAGGATTGCTCAGTCAGGAAGGTACCAAGATCTTATTGCAGACCTCGGCGGCGAGCTGATTAGTCAAATGGCTGCCCACAGGAAGTCACTAACCCATGTCAACACATGCCAGCAAGAAGACTCCTTCACCAGCGTTCCGTCTGGAAAGAACCAAATAGAAGTAGTGGAAGACTGGTTCCGAGAGCCCATAGCCGATGGCAAGCTTCTTGAGAAATCGCAAGAAGAAGAAGCGGAAACCGGTCGAGTGAAGTGGGGTGTTTACTCAACCTTTGTCACTTCTGCTTATAGAGGAGCTCTTGTTCCTGTTATCCTTCTCTGTCAAGTCCTCTTTCAGGGACTTCAAATGGGCAGCAATTACTGGATCGCTTGGGCTACGGAGAAAGAAGGCAGAGTCACTAACAAGCAGTTGATAGGGATTTTCGTACTGTTATCCGGCGGGAGCTCCATATTCATATTGGGAAGGGCGGTTTTGCTTGCAACCATAGCAATAGAGACCGCTCAGCGCCTGTTCCATGGAATGATCACATCGATATTCCGAGCCCCCATTTCCTTCTTTGATTCCACACCTTCAAGCCGAATCCTCAGCAGGGTAGGTGTTTTTTTTACTTTTCTTGTATCAATTGTTTTGTGAGATTCTATGTTTGAAAGGTTATGCCAAGTCGATAGCTTGATTTTCTTCTTGGTTATCCTCGCAGTCTTCTACGGATCAAAGCACGCTAGATACTGATATCCCGTACCGATTAGCTGGATTGGCCTTTGCACTTATCCAGCTATTAAGCATAATCATTCTCATGTCCCAGGTCGCCTGGCAAATCTTCCTTCTTTTCCTGGTTGTGCTCGGAATCTCCGTATGGTATCAGGCAAGAACCAAGAAAGACCGCTTTTGCATTGTTAAGATAAAATGCATACCGTTGAATAACGATATTTAATGCATATTCATTGTCGGTTTGGAATATGTTCAAGTCTAGAGGTTAAATGTTTTTTACTACTTTTGCAGGCATATTACATAACCACTGCCAGGGAACTAGCCAGGATGGTTGGAATTCGAAAGTCTCCTGTCTTGCATCACTTTTCTGAATCGATCGCAGGCGCAGCAACAATACGATGTTTTAAACAGGAAAAGCGCTTCTTGATGAAAGCACAGAGCCTCATAGATGACTATTCTCGTGTGGCGTTTCACAACTCTGCTACCATGGAATGGCTTTCTGTTCGGATTAATTTTCTCTTCAACCTTGTTTTCTTCCTTGTTCTCATCATCCTGGTCACCTTGCCTAGATCAGCCATCGACCCAAGTAAGCGCCTTGCTTGAAATTGCTTTTTTCTTCATTTTCACATAGGAAACTATTTTGATATTTGAATCCAATCTCAGGTTTGGCTGGATTAGCGGCGACCTACGGTTTGAACCTGAACGTTCTGCAGGCGTGGGTGATATGGAATTTATGCAATGTTGAGAACAAGATGATATCAGTGGAGAGGATTCTTCAGTTCACTAATGTACCAAGTGAGGCACCACTAGTTATCGAAGATTGTAGGCCAAAGCCCAAGTGGCCAACGGATGGAAGAATTGTACTCGACAACCTACATGTCCAATACAATCCTTCTCTCCCAATGGTTCTCAAAGGGATTACCTGCACCTTCCCTGCAAGTAAGAAGATCGGAATTGTTGGCCGAACGGGAAGTGGAAAGTCCACTTTGATCCAAGCCCTGTTCAGAGTCGTGGAGCCCTCGGGAGGAAGGATCATGATTGATGGAGTTGACATTAGTACAATTGGGTTGCAGGATTTGAGGTCAAGACTCGGCATCATTCCACAAGACCCGACATTGTTTCAAGGAACCGTGAGGACTAATTTGGACCCTTTGCAAGAGCACTCGGATCAAGAAATCTGGGAGGTTGGAACACCAAAATTCTCTCTTTATTCACAAAGTTCTTATGATTTAATATTTTACTTAATTCCCTTTTCGTTTCAGGTTCTGAACAAGTGTCGGCTGGCGGGTATAGTGAGGCTTCTGGACGCACCTGGTATGAAAATCTAGGACTAAGATCATAAACTATACTTATATTTATCTTTCTTTTTCTTTTTCTTTTCTTTTTTTCCTTCTTTTCGTTGAGGAATTTTTGTTATTTATTGTGAAATCGTCGATTCTTGCAGTTGCCGAAGACGGGGAAAACTGGAGTGTGGGACAAAGGCAGCTTGTTTGCTTGGCCAGGGTGCTCCTGAAGAGAAGGAGAATTCTTGTTTTGGACGAGGCAACGGCTTCTATTGATACCGCAACAGATAATGTGATTCAGGAGACGATAAGAGAAGAAACAAGTGGATGCACGGTCATCACTGTGGCTCATAGAATCCCCACCGTTATCGACAACGACTTGGTTCTAGTCTTGGACGATGGTAAGCTTAGAAACCATTCAAATAAAAACAAAGTTTTCAAAGTATAACAACCGTTACTTAGTAGTAAACTTCTAAAGACAAATCATGCTAACAATTTTGAGTCAAATCCAGGCAAGATTGTAGAGTACGACTCCCCAGCTCGGTTACTCGAGGATAATTCTTCCTCGTTCTTGAAGCTAGTTACGGAATTCTTGCTGAGATCATCCGGGAGAGACTGCCATGATTGATTGGTCCAAGAGCATCTATATATCAGTAGAGACGAGGCATGAACCCTCGAGGTTTCTGTGGCCTAAAACCGACTTGCGATTTTGTACATGGCGAGATTCGAAGGTGAAACTATCAGCAGCTAAAAGCATCAGCACTACTGACAGCTAAAATCATACATTTTAGAAACTTCAGATTAGGAATGACTACCCCAAAAGATATATAAATTCAAATTGTAATTTCTCGAGAACAAATTTGCAGATAAAATTAGCAAACCGCATTTTCAAATGAGTTTACCACTTACATAAGTACAATGAATCAAGTTGTGGGCCAAAAGATTCCATTTTCTCCACATACTGTCAAATCAATTTAGTGGGCACTTGTCTCTTTTTGTGAGTGCCTGAGAAAAGGGGAAAAAAAAAAAAAAAGGAGGGAAAAAAAGAATCAAAATCCCAAAAGAAAATATAATTGTATCCACTCTGTGGAGGAAAAAAGTATGAGTTGTCAAGGCATTCAGAAACAACAAGGATACTACTGACCTGAAATGAAAGTGAAAGTCTATAAAATAATTTAATACAGACAGCATTTCTGTGGTAGTGGGCAAAGTCGTGGAAGCCATTTTGTACACTTTATTCCTTTACTGGAAAAACATTAGGCAAGTCAAATTGGTACGCAACATTTTAAGGTAACAAACAATGCATATATCTAAATCTATATAAACATAACATGTGAAAACAAGACGACAAAACTTAATGCAGAGAGGAAAAAACCAAACAAAACCTGAGAATTTGGTTTTTGTATATCAGAGCAAGTGCCAAACATCTTAATTCTTAAACTTTTTTTTTTTTTTTTAAATATATGTTTTTGTTTTTGTTTTTGAGAGGCCTCGTGAAGGAGTTCCAGGTAATCTAGAGAATTTGTAATTTTGTGAAAGTAGTCCAAAGAATACACTTCAGAAACAAATTTGTATTTTGGCTCGTGATCGACTCACCAAGTGTATTGCATTCCAGAGTAACAAGATTATACAGAGAAAAGAAACGAAGACAAAAGTTGAAATAAGCTTGCAAGTCTCGATGTTTTATAGACTCACGTCAGAAGTCGGTTTTTAGAGTTGTCTTTTCAAAACAGAGTCAGTTCACCACGTTGCAGGTTCCAGTCAATACAACACGTTATAAGTTAAATTAAAAAGGTGCCGTTATAACCAAGAAGATAATGAATGAGTTTATAACACCTAGGTTCTCTACTCTTACAAGCCGGTTTTAAAAATATGGTTTCTATCTTAATGGCTTCCGAAGAGTTCTTTGGGCACCACATCAACCATGAGAACAACTTTGCAAACAAAATAAAGATGATCAAAATAGAACTCATCATTCGGTTTTATTAATCAATAAGGTTGAGATTATCCATCATTAAAATCTCCAACACATAAGAATCATAACCCTTCACCACAATGAAACAAATCTTGTGTCCTATGTTTGTTCTCTGAACATTACAGATTCGGCAGCCGAAAATGCTATAATAATATGAATTGAGTTAAGAAAAATTCCAATTCGAATTCCAATTCCAATTCCAACATTTTGGTTTTTCAGTTTGGATCAGAGAAGAACTTGTTGAGGTTGGGCATGATCTCGGGGGATTTGTTGCGGACGAATTTCCTTAGTGTGTGTTGGGAATACTTCTCACCCTCTTCAAAGTTGTCCAGAATTCCAGCTGTTCTGTTCTCCTTCGTCACCCTATTACAAATTATATAGTAGAATATGAATCGGCACATGAGAAACGACAACAAAATTTGATTATTTATATTTTTGAGGGGGCAAAAAAAAAGCTCACAGTAGATAAGCATCATAGACGTGTTAGAAAAATGATAACTCGAAACGGTAGCCAAATTTAAGAGGGACAAGACACAAAAACGACAATGATGTAAAAAACAACAGCAAGAGGGAAACGACAGCTAAATGAGAAACGACAAATAGGTGAAAACGACAACAAATGAAGAACGACAATAAAAGAAAAGACACCTTACACATTATGTAATTTAAAAAAAAAAAAAAAGACAACAAGAACTAAAAGGGCAGGAGTAATAAACTAGAAGAACAGGGAAAACAACAAAATAGAAGGGGGGGAAAAAACGAGATGACCATGTAAAACAGAAAAACGACATCAAAGTGGAAACAAGATATGTGCCACACGACAAGAAAGTAAAGGAGGACGGGCGCCGGAACAGAATTAAAGGAGAATTTAAATTCAAAAGATTAAAAAATATATATATAAAATAAAAATATCATTGGAAGACGAAAACCTTAACAATCTACGTATATTGAAATGAGAAAAATGAGGACCTTAAGCGAAAAAATAAAATAAAAAATTAGAAGACAAGAAGAAGTGCAAGTTAAAGTCAAATTTGTACACTTTAAAGACATCAATATTCCGAAAGTGAAAAAAAACGACAGAAAAGACAAACGACATATTAAGTCAAAAAACGACAAATTATCAAACAAACGACGTAGAGAAAGAAACGACAGACAGAAGAACAGCATCAAAGGGAAAACGACAGTCATGTAGAAGCGACTACGAAGGGAAAAACAATTATATATATAGTATGATTGTCTTCACAAACCTACAGGAAAAAAATATATACGTATGTATACTGTATGATTGTCTTATCAAGGCTTAGTTTTCATTATTTAGATGCATATCGTTGTCAAACAGAACTACAGTAAGAAAAGGTCAAAAAAAAAAAAAAAAAAAAAACCAGAATACAGAGAAGAAGAGTTGGGGAAAATACATATAATGAGAAAAGGAAAATAAAGGGAAGAAAAAAAGATATGATGAGAATTACCCCGTACAAAATAAAGGAAAGATAAAAATAGAGAAGAATATTTGGATTTTACATCAATATATTTGAAAATGAAATATAATTCATTTATCAAAGAACTCTTTGAATAAAATTACAATTACTAAACTATTTATAGAGATCTAAACCAAAAAAAAAAAAAAAAACTTAATTTAATTCTAAATATTCTAAACAACCCTAAAGAATAAATATAATAACAAACTATAAATGCAAATATTAAAAACAAAAGATATAATATTCAAATGTTTTTCTTCCATCAATAAATCTAATTATTCAAATGATATACCTGACTTCGGGGTTGGTGGTGATGTTTCTGATGAGTTGCATGCCGCATATGCCAACAGCCACACCAACGGCCGCAAACAGGGGATACACCTATTTCATCATAATCATAATTAAAATTAAAAATTAAAAATTAAAAATTCTTTAGCCCAAAAAACAAAACTTAACTTGAATTAAAATCTCCTTTTTTTGGGAACCAAAATTGTGTTTCAGAGAACTAAAGTTTATATATAAACCTGGAAAACAAAAAACAAAACCTAAAAAAAAAAAGAACGAGATAATTGCAAAACAAGGAGGACAGTTGTGCATTCCTTTTATATGATATATAAAATGGAATAATTTAGAACTATAGGCATCAAAACAACCAGAGGAAATCTGCAATCAAATCCAAATGAAAAGAAGAAAAAACGATTTCCAGATCTGTTATATCATATAAAAAAAAAACAAAAACAGAACAAATAACAACAAAAACATCTTCATCATACGAAATCTTTTGTGCAGATCCGAAAACAAAACAACAAAAAGATTAAACAAAAAAGGTTGGAGAGAAAAATGAAGAAACCGAACAAGAAAAAGGATCTACCTCGGGCCTTAACCATCTGCTGAAGGTGGAGGAAGAAGCCATGGTTGGAATGGGACGCAAAGAATGAACCCCTTCTCCAAGAAAGAAAAACCTTCGAAGGCGGCGAGAGAGACGGAACAGAGACAGAAACAGAGAGACACAGAGAGACAGAGAAATTTCTATTCAAAATATGGTTTAAAAAAATACTCTTTCATATTCGCAAGCTGTCTGTCACGTTTTTTTTTTTTTTTTTTTGGGACTTCCCAAAAAATAGCAAAAATGCCGCAAATGTGGACTGTGTAATGCAGATGTTTTCCAACTTTGACCAGCCCACTGCCAACAAAATTCTTCGGATGGGAAAAGATTTATGAAAAATTGTGAAACCATCTGTCTCTTTTTATTTTTTAGTGCATGGAAACAAAGTTCAAACTACTAGTTTGAATTAAAATTTTTATCTTTTTTTTTTTAAGTTTTTTATTTTTTTTGAAAAAAAATTTTTTTTATCTAAAAAGTCAACAAAAATTACTATTACAACTAAAAAATCTTAACTTAAACTAACATATCAAATAAATTCTTAATTTCCTTTTGCTATGAAAAATCTGGTGATAATCCTATTATTTTTTATTTTTTAAGTTTCTGTAAACAATGACACTCCTTTGAGTTAGTAAGAAATTTAAACCTCTGAATTTCCGGTTGATGAAATTATTATGAAATCATCTATCAAAAAGACATATTTATTCCTCAAAAAAAGATATTTTGTACCTTTTAAAAAAAAATATAAACATGTTTATCAAAACCGGCTCAAGTATTTTCGAGATCTTAAGTGAAAATTTGATATTTTTTAAAATTATAAAAAAAGAGAGAGAGAGAATTAGGTGAAGAGTTTGTTTTGAATACTTTCTTATAATTTTGTCCACTATAATATTAAAATTGATATTTTTAATATTATAAAATGATAAAATTATCAATTTTAATATCATGATAGGTATAAATATATAAAGTAGTGTCAAATTTAAGTCCCTCTTGGATATGACCCATTAAGAAAAGATATCTATCTAAAAATTAAACATTATTTGATTAATTTTTTTGCATAAATAATTATTACAGAAATTTTTTTTTGAAAAATTATTACATAATTATTAACAAATATTTTCTAAACAATACATGCATTTGGAAAAAATTTTCTTTTTAATACTAAATATTTCAATTAAATTGATGGTTTTCTTTTCAAAAATTCTCTTCAACGCTTCTAATTTAAGTTAAATATACTATCACTGTTAAAAAAATATATATTGTCAAGATTCAAAAATACTTTCTCATTGTATTTTCATCGGATGAAAAGTTATTAGAGCAGTTAATAGTTATTAAAAGAAAAGAATTTTTTAAATTAAATATGTTCACACATAAAAATTAGACATCATTGCCCCAACTTTCAACCGTCCATTTTGTTCCTTTCCCAAAATTCCTGTTGTTTGGTCCTTTTTTTTTTTTTTTCTCCTCAACGCTTTAACAATTAAATATTGATTAAAAATTTGAATTAAATTATTAATATAATGATATACGAAT
>JAFMPE010119143.1:0-11561 GCA_024759925.1 Ficus religiosa | reverse complement strand
AATTACATTCTAATGATTCAAAATAATTGTAAGTATTACATTCTAAGATTCCAATACTAAAACAGCTGTCATCCTTCATCATTGTTTATGTCTCATGATTAGCTAAGAAGGTTCCTTTCGCTACTGTCATAAGCTAAAGTTCAACCAAACGTTGGTTTGCTTTAACAAGATTTCACTTCAATGACTCAACATGAAGTTGGTGAAACTTAAGTGTAGCTATGTCATGTGAAATGAAGAACCTCTGCTTCCTTTTTCAGACACCTTCACTTCATTTTATTCCCCAGAGCACAAGAGCTCAGGTAAACTCATTAGCTGAATAACTATAATACAGAATTTAAGAGGGGAATGTATGTCGCTTCCCATTTCAGGGGGATCGAGAAAAAGGAAGGAGATATGGAGCTAGTAAGTGGAAACTGGTTCAGTGGTCTAGTTACATAAGAGCAAGCATATCTTTGTGTCTGTCCAAGCAAGCATATTTGTGTGCATCGATTGATGGATACGGCGAGTTTTGGTTGAGACAAGCTATCACATCCATGGAAGTGAGGCAAACTAAAATAGCTTGACACTAAAAATTAAAAAAATTAAATTAAAAAAAAAACCCAAATGACACTAAAAGACAAAATAATTTGATGAAGATTTTGAATAGTGCAATTTGAAAGTATCTACAGTTGTGAAACTAAAAAGCTTTTTGGCAACCAAAATACAGGGGGAGAGAGGGGGGAAAACCAGTAGGAAAGGAGAAAACAACTTGGCGAAATTTTTAACAGTGTATAAGAAGAATTTAGCTTTATGTAATGGTTATGGATTATAATGGTTCAAATCCTTTTTACTACAATGTTTTATTTTACATATATATATATATGTATACATATTTAACAAAGTAACTTTAAACCAATTAGTTATCTTCATACACTTTACCCAAATACACTAGATATAAGAAAATCATCCTTCACAACTCTTGACCATATACTTGATTGCATTTTCTTCCATTGATTCTAAAGAGTTTCCTCCCTTTCTTTCTCTATGCCTCTCTTCCATGTCACCAATTTGAGCCTCCAAATCCCGTGTCTTTTTTAGCAACCCAGTTGACTTTTGAATAACAAAACCATGCAAATTCAATCCCTATCAGCTCCAACTCAAAAACCAAACATCTTACTTCATAGTTTTTTTTTTTTAAAAAAAATTTTAATGTAGCAAGAATATCTTAAATCATAGTCTTGTGCAGCCATGGAACCTCCAAACCTGGGTTAGCAATAGCGATGGTAATGAGGCGAGTTCGGAGCGGAGCAGTCTTCTAGCCAACTTGCTTTGTCAATAAAAACATTCCCAGTACCCGTCCTGCAACCCATTTAAATTGACGGGGTGGAGTGGGTTTTTCCCGCCACAGGTTTGGGGTACTCACAAGATGCCTTGTTAACTCTATTATCTATTCCATTTTATGAAAATTAAAAAATAAAAATGCATCAATATGATACTTAACCTTAAAATAAATCAAAACTATACTAATTAATCAATTTTTCATATATCAAAATCAAAATGTTAATATTTAATACGTGAAATCATATATATGATAAACATATTATATACAATATTTAGAATATAAAAGTAATATATAACTAAAGGGGATGGGTAAACGAGCAATAGGGTCGGGGACCCCTAAATCAATCCCCACCCCGTTACTTGTGATGGGTTAATTTTTTAATCTGTTTATAACTTGAACCGATTTAGATCAGGTTTTTCCTATCCCATTTAAGCTAGGTATCCGCCGGTTAACGGTGAAAATTACCTTCCCTAGTTAGCAACTATTCACGCAGTCCTACACAGCTTGGCACGGTAGGAACCAGGAAAACGGGCGGTCTAGTTCTCCATTGCAGTCGATTTCACCCAAAATCTCACAAATAATTTTCCTTGTATTCCATTATACTAGTTAAAAAACAAGTATCTACACGTCTGTATTTAATTGGTTAAATTTCTTATATATTTTCTTATGATAAAAATATTTTTTAATCAGTAAAAAATTAGATAGAAAATCACTTAAGGGTTGTATTTGAAAAGGAAATAGATCTTTTAAAAGGGGCATATTCGAAAATATAATTTTAATAAACAAATCAAAAGAAGAAGTATTTATAAAGATCATATTTAATAACCATAATATCTTACAAACTTGTTTGAAAAATATTTAAGTGAGGACATTTTAGAAAAAAAATATTTTAATAATGTCAAATGAAGAGAAAGGCATATTAGATAATAGAGAAACTTTAAGAGAAATGCCAAAAAAAAAAAAAAGGATTAAAATTAAAGAAAAAAATTTTCGAGGGGAAAGCAAAATTAAGAAGAAGAAGAAGAAGTAAGACAAGGACAAAAAAATTTTTTAAAAAAATAATCAAAACACACGTTTCAACCAAAGCGCATTTAAGGGAGAAACCACAAAAAAAAAATATTAAAATGAAAGAAACAAAAATTTGAGAGGAAAACAAAAAATAAATAAAGGACTAAAAACAAAAAAGAAAAGAATCATTTAAAAAAAAAAAAAAGAACAAAAAGATAAACAGGTTTAAAACAGAAGAAGTTGACCAAAATGGAAAAGGGACTAAAATGAATAAAAAATTTGGCTGAGAAAAAAAAAAGGAAAAAAAAAAAACAAGGACAAAAAAAAAGGTTTCTTTTTGGACGAAACAAGAGAAGTTTTTCGCCTTTCTATATAAAAAGACTCAAATGAAAAAAATCATACCAATAGAAAATATATATTTATATATATATATAAATTTTAGACTAAAAAACAAGGAAAAAAAAAAAAAAGAAACTAAGGACTACAAATTAAAAAAATTGAGTTTTTGTCCAATTTAAACGCTTTACCATTATGGAAAAAAAGACTAACCATGTGTTTGGTGCATGTGTTTGGATTGTAGAATTTGGAATTGAATTGAGTTGTGCATTTAGCAAGGCATTTGAATTGTTGGAGTTAAAAAGTGTAAACACTTGAAATGTATTTAGGAAAAAAAAAATTAATACAGAACTTGTTTTGTTCGTTTCGAAATTCTATGAAAATTATAAATAAAAAAAAATCATATAATTTGGACTTTCAAAATTATAGATTTTTAAAATTTGAGTTATAAAACTGTAATAGTAATTTTTCTTTTAGAAATTTTATGATATAGCATATCTTATAAGTACTATTGAAAATTTTAGTAGGTTTTTTAAAATATGATAAATTATAACATGTTTCTATTTCTTTTTTTAAAATTAATTACGTGCTTCCAATTTTACCCCTCTCTCCAATCTTGCTCTCTCTCCCATTCTCTCATTGTCTATCTCTCTTTTGTCCCTCTTTCTCTCTCTCTTCTTTGCTAGTGGTTTCACGACGGCGGCATATGATCTCAGCGATGGTGACCGTGACGGCTGTTGTGCCGATGTTTTTTGTGACTGCGGCGGAGGATCTTGGCAATGCGACAACTACGGATGGGTTGTTACGAGCTTTTGAGATCTGGCGAACTCGTGAGTCTCATCAAAGACGGTGACTGTTGAGCTTCTGCAGTGATGGCATGACGAAAACCCCCAATCTTTGATAGTGGATGACAACAACGCTGGGCTTAGGGTGTGAGCTCTATTAGCAAGTTCGGGAGATGGCGATCGCAAAGCTTTGGAGATTGTGATCTCCATCCTTGGCGAGATTTGGTAGGGACTCCAATGACATGCGATTTCTGTCTTTGTTGCAATCTCCAACTTCGGTGAGATCTGACGGTGTCTCCAACGGCATGTAACCTCCTTCTCTAAGCTCCATCAATGTCTCCGGCAACGACGTCGTAGATCTAGATCTGTATTTAGGGTTTGTTTTGAAAATTTTAAAAGTTTAAGGGTTTATCTATAAATTCGTATAAGCTATTATTAATTAAGTAAAATAGACACTTTGGAAAAAAAAATGCAATGTATTTATATAGAGTAAATCCCTGTAAATCCTAGCATTTACTTATAAATACACATTAATATAATACTGTAATACTTTCATAAATTGATAATTTTCAAAACAAAGTAGTTAAATACTAAGATTTACTAGCATATATTTGATTTACTTGATAGTTAATTAATTTTTAGAAAATATAAATACTTAAAAATCTAGTAAATACAAAGATTGACTAGTAAATATTTTGATTTTCATGATAAATTAATATTTTCAAAAATAAATTCAATTCTACATTTATTAGTAAATTTTTTATTCACTTGATAAATTGATAAATTTTAAAGTAACGTGAATTCTAAATTTATTAGCAAATACTAAGATTTGGTAGTAAATATTTTGATTTACTTAATAAATTAATTTTTAAAATAGCACATTGATTTACTTGATAAAATTGATAAATATATGATTTTACAGTAAATACCAGTATTTATATGTAAATATCAGTATTTACCTGTAAAACTTGTTAATTTTTGTTTGAGTTTTTGAGTTTTTAAAGTGATCATTGAAAAATATTAGGAAAAAAGAAAAGAAACAAAAATATTGGTAAATCCTAGTATTTACATGTAAATATTAGTATTTACTAATTAATATTTGATTTGCATATAAATATTAGTATCTACATGTAAATAGTATTTACATATACATGTTAGTATTTACTCCAAAAACAAAAACAAAAACAAAAACCCAAATCCCAAAATCAGACCACCCCACAATTCAAAACCCTAGATCAAGGCGTTGTTATCAGCGCCAGCGGCCGAAGAAGTTGTAACCATCGGCGCGATCTCGGTTCAACAGCGGTGGTCCATTGTGACAGGGACGATGGATAGGAGAAGGGCGACGGGATCCGGAAACTTTGTGCTCGTGACGGCGAGACCTACAAAAAACAAAAACAAAAAACAAAAAACAAAAAATAAAAAATAAAAACAAAAAATGAAAAATGAAAAATGAAAAACGAAAAACGAAAAACAAAAACAAGAACAACAACCAATCTAGACTGTCGCTGGCTTCACGATTTTCCAATCATAGCCTGATCTACCGAATATCGCGACGACGACATCTATTATCTCTCCAACGGAGGTCACGAGAGCCGGTTAGGGATTTCACGCATTGGCAATTGTGGCGATCAAGGAGTCGTGATGGCGTTCCTCCTGAGTCACGACAGCCGGCCGCTACCGAAGATCGCGTCCCTGGTGTGATCCCAGTTCATTTCGTTGTTCTGATCCTTGCGCCGTCACCGTTGCCATCGACTATTATGGCTGACGAGGAGTGACTGAGACAGACGAACAGGGGAGAGAGAGGAAAGGGGAGAGAGATTCTCATAGGGGTATTTTTGGGTTCTTACATTACTATTTATTCTAATTATGCTATTTATTACTAATATTTTAGATTATGCTATAATTTTGAAGTTATGTAGTTTATTTTGCTATTTTGGTCTTATTTCTCCCTTTTTTTTTTTTTTTTGTGGAAATCATAGCATATAGCATATCTAACAAGAACTATTGAAAATTATAGCAGGATTTCAAAAGCATACTAAATTATAGCATATTTTTATTTCTTTTTTAAAAATTAATTATCTATTTCCAATTCTATCCCTCTAAAATCTTGCTCTCCACCCCTCTCTCTACTTGCACGACCCCTCTCTCTCTACACAGACCCAACGGCAACGGAAGATCTTGTCGACGTGACGACAATTGTTGCTGCGCTGGTGGATTTCACGATGGTGGTGGAGAATCTAGGCGAAGTGATGGTAGGTCGCAATCGTGCTCCAACCACTGAGTAATGGTGAACTCCCGAGTCACGGCAAAGATGGCAATGGCGAGACGAATATTTCTATAGTGACGGCGCGACAAAGCTTTACACAGTGATGACAAGATGACGATCTCAGATGTATGATGACAACTTCATATCGCTCTCTCTTCCCCTCCTATCTCTCGCTCTATCTCTTTCTCACGTCATCAACTAGAGATCACGACAGCACGGCGAATCTAGGTGGCGATGTTCATCCTGCAACTAATCTCGGTCGCGATCTTTCTCCAGTGATGAGGCTTTAATGGCCGTTGTTATGTTTGTCAGCGATTGTTGCTCTTTCTTTGGGATTTGTTAGATTCTTTTTTCCAGATTACGTACCTTTGTTGGCCAGAAGATGCCGCAACCATTTCGAAGAGATTACGAATTCCATTTTGTTTCTTTTCCGACGAAGACTATAGAAAGACCGGTCTCTTTCTTCAGCGACGTGGAGTGGCGGTGACGGCTTTGTCTGTTGCAACAACTGTGGGCTTGGGTATTTGGTTAGGGTTTGGTAATTTGGGGTTGTTTTGGGATTTTTGAAAATTTTAACGTTATTTTGCAATAATTATTAATTGTATGGATTTTTGTAAATATAAACGTTTTGCAAATACTTTTTAACTTATTTACTTGTAAATACATTTATTTACATCTAAGAAAATATACATATTACTTAGTAAATACATAGCAAATACCAGATAGTAAATACTGAACTTTGTAAAAATTGTTATTAATAGATTTATCAATTAAGTATCAGATTTACCTATAAATAGCACATCAATATAGTATCTTAAATATTTATACTTAATTTACAAGTAAATAAACGTATTTTTAAAAAATATATATAAATAATCATATTTATTGTGTTAATATAGATGTACATCATTAGTAATAGTTTTATCTTGTAAATATAGGATTTGGCAAAAAAACTAAAATAAATAAATAAAAATACCAATATTTACAAAAAAAAAAAAACAATTGGATATATTGATATTTGTTTATCATACTTGGTAAATCCATTTATTTACCTATAAATATTTGGATTTATCGAGTAAAATAAATAGATTAATCAAGTAAATATGTTTATTTACTTGTAAATATTTGGATTTACCAAGTCAAATAAATGGACTTACAAATATTGAACTTTGTAAAAATTGTTATTAATGGATTTATCAATTAAGTATTAGATTTACCTATAAATAGCACATCAATATAGTATCATTAATACTTAATTTACAAGTAAATAATCATTTTTTTTGAAAATATAAATAATCATATTTATTGTGTTAATAATAAAATTTACATCATTAAAATTAGTTTTATCTTGTAACTACAGGACTTGACAAAGAAATTAAAATAAATAAAAAAATACCAATATTTACAGAAAAATAATTGGACATGCTGATTTTTGTTTATCATACTTAGGAAATCCATTTATTTACATATAAATATTTGGATTTACCTAGTAAAATAAATAAATTTATCAAGTAAATAAGGTTATTTACCTGTAAATATTTGCAAATATTTGGATTTACCGAGTAATATTAGTTTACTAAGAAATAATTTTGGTTAGTTTTTATTAATTTTTTTGATGTTTTAATTCAGTAAACACAAGATTTACTTGTAAATATTTATATTTTTGTTATTTAATTTCTAGGTAAATACATTTATTTACAAGTAAATATTTTATAAAATTAAACAAAATTCCTTTTAATTTAACATAATTACAGTAAATCCAAATATTTATTAAGAAATAATGGCATTTACACGTAAATCCTTTTTTTTTTTTTTTTTGTCTTGTATGTTACACTTTTCATATAAAAATTAAACAAAAATATTTACGTAAATATTAGTAATAACATGTAAATATATTAATTTCAATTAAATAAGTAAAATATTTTTCAAATAATATTTAATTAAAAAAATCTTTACTTATTTATAACATTTTTTAAATTATAAAATATTTACGTTATTTTTAGTGAAATATGTATTGTTTTGAATCTTAATTTGTTTGGTACATCAAATATTTATTAAGAAATAATGATATTTACATATAAATTCTTTATTTATCTTGCATTTTATACTTTTCATATATTAAATATTTGTTAAGAAATAATGGTATTTACACATAAATCCTTTATTTATCTTGCATTTTATACCTTTCACATAAATAGTATATCTAAATATTTACGAAATAAGCATTAGTAATTATATGAAAATAATCAAATTTCCATTAAATAATTAAATCATTTTTTTAAAACAATATTTCATTTTAAAAACAAACTTTTACTTATTTACAAAATTTTATCGAATTACAAATATTACTCCAAAAGTATTCCAAATTAATCCCCAATTCAATCAAACCCTAATCCTAAATCTCCAATTACCACCGCCGTCACCATAGCCATATCGCCAAAGAGCGAGTCACAAAACTTCGGTGAGCTACTACCATCCCCATATCTCTAGAAATTTGAGAAACATGCATGCTTTGGAGTTCGATCTTGAGCTCGAGAAAGTCAAGTTGCCGACGACGGAGATCGTTCGTGAAGCTTTCGTAGCCACCGCCACTACCACATTGTCGAAGATCAGAGAAGCATGCATTGTCTGGAGATCAGGATTGTGCCCGTGAACCTCGATTCGCCGGTGACGGAGATCGCGAGTTGTAGCCACCGTCACTGCATCGCAAGGTCGTTCCCAAGCCGAGAAAATCTGGCGATTCTCACCATCAATAATGATCTCGATGAGGACGACAACAAATGGTTGTCCTGATCCGGGCTCCTTGCTGGTTGGTGTTGTGATCTCCGGCCGCCAAGGAGAATGTGGTACAGACATACAAGGGAGAGAGGCGAGAGAGGCTTAAGGTTAGTTTTGGGTTTTTCTCTTATTATTTATCTTAATTATGCTATTTAGTAGTACTATTATAAATTCTGATATAATTTTAAAACTATAAACTGTATTATGTTATTTTGGTCTTTCTTCCTTTTTTTTATGGAAAAAATGTAATAGTAACAATAAATAATGAAACTAATTTTGATTTTTAAGAAAAAAAATTGAATTATAATTTTTAGGTCTAAACACAAGCTAAAATTAAAATTAAATAATTAAATAATTAAAAAAAAAAAGGTGACAATGAAAAAAAAAAAAAGTGAGTTTTCGTCCAGCTTTGGACGAAAACAATAATAGCTCTTTTTGAGCTAAAATAGATATAGATATGTTTGAAGATGTATCTACGTAATATAAAATAAAACCTACAAATCAAGACGTATCTACGTAATATAAAATAAAACAAAACAAAAGACCAACCGTGCTATCCCCAACTACATGAAGAATTTGCTCCAAAGGTGGAGCTTGTTGTCGATGAAACTTTGTTTTCCCTCAACAAATTCTTGGCACCGGTCCTTTAACATCTTCTCTAATCTCAGCATACGTGAGGGTCAAGGCAGGAATACACTCAAATGGTAAAAGCTACAATAATAAGCAATAAAATATATTAGATTGCAAACATTTTAAAACAAATTAAATGTAAGAATCTTATAATTGAAACAAAATTTACATACCATCAATGGTAGTATGAATGCATGACAATTCCATCTTTTCAATTTCTCAAGAGCATCTTTACATTTTGCAATTATGTCTAACTTTTGGACCTGAGTCATCAAATATTGATACGTCTTTTTTCCCCATGGGTAATTGGCACACAAATATAGGTCTTCAATCATTTTAAAGAGGTTGTAATCAATTCTTTGGTCAGGTTTTTCTAGACCACAGAGGACCGCACACAGAAAATATAGGACAACCAACTTCAACTTATCATTTATAAGGATCGATCTCTCTTTTTCTCTTTCTCTGATTTTGTTATTGGACCTCCTTCTATTACTCTGATTCTTCTCGGGAGGGATGACCATACCTTCCAAGTATTTCTTAACATCATTTGTGAGATCTTTTTCGTTCCGCGAAAGACCCTTTCTCTAAATTCATTTCTTGTATGACAAGGATCCTCAGGATACGCAGAACAATTAAGTCCACTTATAAGTACATGCTCCATGAGCAAGTACCTAATGGGGATGCCATTCAAAACGAACCACATTTCATAGTCCTTTTTTGTAACCACCGCTCGAGATAGTAACATCCATAATGGGGTTAAAGTTATTTTGATGTGGTCTGTAATATCAAATAGGTGGCTAAATTGGGACTTCTTAAACCACTCTATGCCATTAGGGTGGTCCTATAAGGCATTGGTCACAGTTTCGACAACATCTTTTAATAAGTGCTTGATTGAAATTTTGCATTTGAAATTGATTTGATCCATAGTCAATTTCAAAATGGGTGATGGGAGATTCAAAACCTACATTTACATAAAATCACATATTAATAAAATATATTTTATAATAAAACCAAATAACATAAACAAAATATACAATTTCGTATTCTAAATAATTAAATACTTCTCCAAAAATTCGACAGCATAATAACTTACTTTTATTGACATCCAAATTCAAAACTTGTAAGTTATAGTTTAAAAAATATATTCATCACATTACTACTACAAGAAGTATCTCCCATAAGAGTTTAATTGATGTCAAATTTTAGAATGCGTAAATATAATTGATAACTTACCTTTGGTATTGTGACTGGCGTCAATTGAGGTGACGTGTTGCCATCTGACTGGGGATTGGTCCTACTAACTCCTTCAAAGTCATTTTCTGAGTCCATCTCCGGTAGTTCTAAATATCGATGCCATTGGGTAGGACGATGAGAGTATGCCGATGAGGTCCGGCTTCGTGCCATAGCTAGAAACAAAAATGATAGAACAAATTTAAGTATACATGCCAGCTACTAAACTGAGCTTCTAGTAGTTATAGAAGATGAATTTACTTCCTAAGTCAGATTCTTTCAAGGAGTCCAAATAGCTCTCGCATTTTAGGATGGGGTCACCAAATTTTTTTGGATTATGACAGCCATCAATTAATCAAGTCCTGAAAAACATGATGACGAAACACCGTCTTCCAAAGACATAAGATTCTGAAAGACAGAGTCATTTTAATTAAACTGAAAAAAAAAAAAAGGCTTCACTAAAATGCCCCAACCGTTAACTGGACTGCTCACTACCACAAAAGTTGGCTTACACGACGGAAAATACACGATAGTTTTTGTAAAACCATCGTCTTAAACAGGATTATACGACGGTTTGATAAAACCGTCGTGTAAACAAAGGATTACACGACGGTTTGACTAAACCGTCGTGTAATCCGATGGATTACACGACGGTTTTGATGAACCATCGTGTAATCCGGCGGTATTTCAAAAAAAAAAGAAAAAAATGATTACACAATAGTTATATAAAACCGTCGTATAATCTTCTGAAAATTTTCAAATTTTTCAAAATTTCAAATTAAAAAAAAATGATTGCACGACGGTTTTGAGCAAAACCGTCGTGTAATCCTCCGAAAAATTTCAAAATTTCAAAATTTTATAATTTTCAAATTAAAAAAAAAAAAAAGAAGGATTAAAGACCGTCGTGTAATCCTCCGAAAATTTTTTAAAATTTTAAAATTTTCAAAAAAAAAAGGATTACACGACGGTTAGAACCGTCGTGCAATCCTAAGATTACACGACAGTTTTAAGCAAAACCGTCGTGTAATCCTCCGAAAATTTTCAAAATTTTCAAATTTCATGCTTTGCAATTCACACGAAAACCCATTACTTAAATACACTTTCCTCTTCATTTATCATCATTTTTCTCTTCAACCCTTTAGACAACTCAAACTTTTCTCCTCCCCACCTCCTTCGCCCCCCCCCCCCCCCCCCCCCCCCCCCC
>JAFMPE010119128.1:11091-22423 GCA_024759925.1 Ficus religiosa | reverse complement strand
TTGTCCTTTTGTTGTCCCCCATTATCATAAGGTCTTCAATAATATTGGACATAGAGAGCACCAAGTAGACAAATTCTATACCTTATTCATAAAATAATAATAATAATAATAATAATAATAAAAATCTTTACTTTGTCCTCTGCTTTTTCCTTTGCTTTCTCTGTCCTTTCGTTAAAGCCTCGTATACAAAATAAATATTTAAATGCGTGTACCAAATCTTTTTTTGTTTTCCCCAAAGTCTAGTACTAATTGATGTGCTTAAATAATTATGCAAGTTATGCTCGGATGCAAAAGAAGGGGTAAAAAAAAAAAAAAAAAAGAAAGTAAAAAATCAGACCAATAGTCCGTTTAGACTATAGATTTATAAACAAATTTGAATTTTTGTGAGAAATAACATTATAAAAAGCTTCTTAAATAACACAAAAAGTGGCCCCCATTTATATTTTTGAAAATTGATTTTTGTTGATCTTTGATCTTTTTTTTTTTTTTTAATTTCAATTGTGTCTTCATTCTAAAAGAAAAATTGCAATTGCGTCTCTCTCAAATTTTAATATGTTAATCTACTTCTATAATATATGTACAATTTCGTCATGCGCCGATTTTATTGAAAAAAAATTCAATATGCCCATACTCTATAATTAAAATATATTATTGCATCTTCCTTTGAAAAAGGAAATTCTCTTTTTCAAATAACACTCCTGTTAAAATTATTTTCTATCTCCGCGGTTGTTGCTTAGCAAGAGCGAGAAGATGAATAAATGAAACAACAAAACTCTTTGGTTATATTTCGAAAAAGAAGAAAGAAAACATTTCATTTGGTTTTTTTAAGGAAAAAAAAAATAGTTTGTTAATTCTGTTGTGACCTGTAGAGCAATTGTGATAATTACCTCTAGTAATATTGACTAAAAATTCATATGCATAAATGTAGATTTCTATTGAGGATAAATGTGATATGGTAAAAACGTGATATCCACAAAATCTGATTTGACGGTGCTAGATATGAAAGTCTAAAAAAGTGGTGTTAAATTTAAAATTAATTTTCGTGGATGTGCTATTATTAAAATTAACCCTTGATAATGTCACCACAAATTACCATGTTACCCATAACCCAATCACCTAAATTACCTCTCAGCATGATCGCAAGTATAAGCTAATTTTACACTTGATTCTATTATAAAGTAAAGAGTTCAAATACCTTCATTCCCAAGTGTGTGGAAAAAAAAAAAAAATCTCTAGGCAATGAACCCTGGAATACAAGGAAACTCGAAGTCTGGGATATTTAATACAAATACACAAATATTGTTTTTGGTTAGTAACATGTCTTAGGGAACAATATTTGCATTTTATCAATTTGTATTTATCTTTAAGTACTACTTTGCACTATACGTTGAATTAAATTATAATCTGACTGGATAAGTACCATCAACCCAGTATATATATTGCATGTAGATACGTTGAGGAATGAAAAATAAAAATAAAAGATAAAATTGGACTGTAGATTTCAAGAATTTCTGACTATGACTCTACTTCAACAATGTCTATTATATTTGGAGTAACTCTACTCAATCTCATAGTTTGAGTGAAACTATCTCGTATGGTAGTGAGCCCCGGAAGACATTTGATTAATCATGTCGGGTTTATTAACACCCAGCTCTTTCTTTACGTTTGCCAAGATGCCCTTTTTTCCACTTAATAATTGTTCAAGACCACTTTTTTTTTTTTTTTTCCTTTCTTTCTTGGCCAGTATAACTTGATAGTTGACGTTTGAGTCTTGACGCTTTGTCCCATTAGTGTATGATTTTCCACACAATACATTTTTTCTGCATGGAAGGGACATGTGAAAATTCTAGCGAAAGAAAAAAGGGTCAAATGAGAATATAAATAATCGCCCTTTCAAAAAAGAATTGCATGCATTTATTTATCTATTTATTTATTTTTCTAGTTATCAAGATTAGATTGAATTATTAAATTACCTAGTTGGATATTTAGATTAGATTTTGTACTTATTTGAAGGGTAGTGCTAGACATATCAATTTTAATCCTAAATTTTTGAGTCCAATTTATGTTTCATATTTTGATAGATAGATGCATATAATAATAGGGACATCAATTTCAATCTTAATTTTTTGAGTACCAACGCATATGTTATATTTTTATTCGTAATTGCAATCAATTGATATGATAATATTTTACATACTTACCAATAAAAAAATGATAACTTATATACCATATAGGTTGGTACTCAAAAATTAAAATTAGAGTTAGTGTCCCTAGTGTTTTTTATTAATTAATGTTGTAATGTTTTAAACACTTACTAATAGAAAAAGAAAACTCATATACCACATAGGTTAGTATTTTAAACTAGAATTAAAGTTGTGACTTCTTATTTGAATTGTAAAGCTTGATTTACATAATTTTTGTATATATGAAGCCTCATATCAACCCATCGTTCTTCTTTTCACTTCTCTTTTATTCTTTTATCCTTTTTTCTTATTGTATCTATTTTTCTAATTTATTTTATCTTTTTCGTTTCTCATTACATATGTATGCACATATATATAATATTCTATATATCTATTCAATAATAAATTTATATATATCATCAATAATAAAAGTGAGAATATATATATTTTTTTAGAGTTTTTTCTTTAAAGTTTCGTAAAGATGTTTCGATATGATTTTTTAATCTGATTAAAAGTATACTTTGTTTTTTTATTTCCTTCTAAATTTATGGAGTTTGTTTTTCCTTCTAAATTTATGGAGTTTTTTTTTTATGACTTTTTAATTTGATTAAAAAAGATTTCGACTAAATTTTTTTGGAGTTTCGGTATGAAGTTTTTGGTTTTTTTTTTTTGGAGTAGTGTTTATGTTAGTGCAGACAACTTCAAATCATTCGTCCATATGACACCCTTTTCCGATTCCAAAAGGAAACGGAATGATGATGTTCCGCAACGCTCTTGACAGTTTTCCTTCGTCATTGGTGCTTCGGATACTGCGGCATGATGAGGCATGATAACAGAAGAATGTGATTAGCAAGTTGGAGGACCATTTCTAACTTCTTTCTATGTTGAGGCTCTGTTTCTCTGTTCTGCAGCTTAGCGTTACGTTTTCTCTGTTTTTGCATAGATAGAAATAAATAAATTTGTACATATATGAATAGATACCAATAGTCTCATATCCCCTGCACATTTACAAAATAGCATTTGTAATATATATATATATATATATATTATACTTACAATCAGTTGATTCAATCTAACATTCTTTGTATAAATAATTCTAAATAGTATCATATTATACATAATCTCATATAAAATTACATTTAAAATAACTAATTATTACAATATTCTAAATAATCCCATATAAAATTACATTTAAAATAACTAATTATTATAATATTCTAAATAAAAAGCTGCATGTGCCATACCTGTCCGGCTATTGAACCTATACAATTGTTGGACCTATCCAACCGTTGGAACTGAGACATTTCTGATATGTCTTTCAAGATAATAAATGGATGATAGGTATACCTTGCTAACGCCGAACTTGACCAATAACGCGTACTGTTGGTCAAGGGGGGATGCTTTGGAAATTCAATCGATAATATCACCACAATATTATAATCTTACCCAATCATCTAAATTACGTCTAGACATATTTATTTCACAGTGCAATATATATGGAAATTGAAAATCTGGGTTAATTAATAAAAGTGCACTTTGTTTTTTATTACTACACTAAATAATATATACACGAATACCATCGTTTAAGAGAATATTTTTGGTGTAGAAAGTCTCAAACTCAGGATCTTTCGCTGCACGGATTTCTTGAGAAACAAAGTCATAGGCACGTAGATTTAAAGCCAGACCGACTATTCCAAGAGCACTCATTCAAAAACCAGTTACTAGTACAAATAACATAAAGAAATGTAACCAATGTTTATTGGAAAAAGCAACCCCAAAGGTTTGGGACCAAAAGCGGTTAGCGTAACCATTGAATAAGTTTCTTCAGCTTGAGTTGGGTTAAAAGCACGGAATGTATTTTCACAGATCTTTAGGAACTTTTGTTTTTTATTACTATACTAAATAATATATAATCTGAGATGGTAAGTACCACCATCCCCATATACAGATCTTTAGGAACTTTTGTTTTTTATTACTACACTAAATAATATATAATCTGAGATGGTAAGTACCACCATCCCCAGATATAGATCTTTAGGAACTTTTGTTTTTTTATGACTACACTAAATAATATATAATCTGAGATGGTAAGTACCACCATCCCCGGATACAGATCATTAGGAACTTTTGTTTTTTATCACTACACTAAATAATATATAATCTGAGATGGTAAGTACCACCATCCCCAGATATAGATCTTTAGGATATATATATATATATATCGATAAAGATGGAGTGTAAATTTCAAGAATTTCCAAAATTTTTTTCCTCGTTTGGTTTGGTTTGGTTCACGGGCTTATTGTACTCAGTGTAACTTAGTATAGTTACAAACATAACTTAATAGGAGTAACTCTATTATAAGTTATAGAGTTCAAATTCTCATTTTTTAAAATTAAAATAAAGTGATAGATTGAGTGAAATTATCTAGTTAACCTCACATGAATGACGAACCTAAAAGCTGGGACCACTAATTTAAGATAATCGATTAACTCTGTTTGGTCGATTAGCTCTTTCTCTATGTTTGTCACAATGACTTTTTCTTTCTCTGAATAATTTTTCAAGACTTTTTTCGCTTTTTTTTTTTTGTTTTTTTTTCACATTGTTGCCAAGATGACTTGATAGTTGACGCGGAGTCTTGACGTTATAAGCGCATTGCATGATTTTCCACAGAGCATATATATTTTATATGGAACTTCATCTCATGCGCCTCAACCCTTTTAGTTTAACAAATAGGGAGATGTGTGAGGATATTGGTGAAAATACTTGATATATTGTTTATTAGTGGCGGAGCCACATGCAAATAAGTGGCCCCCATTTGTACTTTGGAAAATTGATTTTTTTATGATCTTTGATCTTTTTTTTATTTTTTAATTTCAATTGTGTCTTCATTCTAAAAGAAAATTTGCAGTTGTATCTCTCTCAAATTTTAATATGTTAATCTACTTCTATAATCTATGTACAATTTAGTTATTCCCCAATTTTATTGAAAAAAATTTCATTATGCCCATATTCGATAATTAAATATATTATTATATCTTCATTTAAAAAAAGAAATTCTCTTTTTCAAATAACGCTCCTGCTAAAATTATTTTCTATCTCCGCCGTTGTTGCTTAGCAAGAGCGAGAAGATGAGTAAATGAAACAACAAATACTCTTTGGTCATATTTCTGAAAAGGAGAAAGAAAACATTTCATTTGTTTTTTTAAAGGAAAAAACATTTTGTTAACAAATTACGTCTCTATATAGTAATTATGAGAATACCTCTGATAATTTCTTTTGTGACCCGTAGAGCACTTGTGATAATTACTTCTAGTAATATTAACCAAAAATTCGTATGTATAAATGTGGATTTCTGTTGAGGATAAATGTGGTAGAGTAAAAATATAAGACCCACAAAATCTGATATGACAGTACTAGATATGAAAGTCTAAAAAAATAGTGTTAAATTTAAAATTATTTTTTTCTCAGATACGTTATTATTGAAATTAACCCTTGATAATATCACTACAAAATTACCTTATTACCCATGTCCAATCACCTAAATTACCTCTAAGCATGATTACAAGTATAAGCTAATTCCACGCTTAACTTTACTATTAGATAAAGAGTTTAAATACCACCATCCTCAAGTGTAAAAATAAAAAAATAATTAAAAAAAAAACTCTAGGCAATGAACACTGCAATGCTGGGAAACTCAAAGTCTGGGATAATTAATACAAATTCACAAATATTGTTTTTGGTTAGTAACATGCCTTGGGGAACTTTCTCATATGATAATGAGCTCCGGAAGACAATTGATTAACTCATTAACCCTGTCGGGTTTATTGGCGGCCAGCTCTTTCTTTACACTTGCCAAGATGCCCTGTTTTCCCACCTATTAATTGGTCAAGAAGACTTTTTTTTTTTTTTTTCTTGGCCAAGATGACATGAGAGTAAACGCTTGAGTCTGGACGTTTTGTCCCATTAGTGCATGATTTTCCGCACAATGAAAGGGACATGTGAGAATTCTAGCGGGGTAAAAAAAAAAAAGGGACATATGAGAATAAATAATTGCCCTTTCAAAAAAAAAAAACATAATAATTGCATTTATTTATCTATTTATTTATTTTTGTAATTCTCTAGATTATATTGAATTATTAAATTACCTAATTAGATATTTAGATTAGATTTTGTATTATTTGAAGAGTAGTGTTCAATATATCAATTTTAATTTTAAATTTTTTTAATCCTATTCATGTTTCATATTTTGAGTGATAGATGCATAATAAAAGGGATACTAACTCTAATATTAACTTTTTAAGTACCAGCTCATATGTTATATTTTCATTGGTAAATACAATTAATTGATATGATAATACTTTAAATACCAATAAAAAAAAACAACCATATACCATATAGGTTGGTACTTAAAAATTGATATTAGAGTTCGTATTCCTAGTATTTTTTATTAACTAATGTTGCAATATTTTAAACACTTACTAATAGAAAAAGACAACTCATATGATACATGGGTTGATACTTTAAAATTGGAATTAAAATTATGACCCTAACATGTTTCTTATTTGAATTATTAAGTTTGATTTACATAATTTATGTATATATGAAGCCTCATTCCTAGTGTTTTTTATTTTTATTTTTTTTTCTAGTGAATTCTTTTCTTTATCTCAGACGTTTGTTTGTTTTTTTTTTTTTTTCCAAAATTATTTGTCAAAATGATTTTTTTTATTTGACATTGTTGCCAAGATGACTTGATAGTTCTCTTTATTTGGTTTTATTTTGGTTGAAAGATGACTTGATGATAGTTGACGCTGGAGGTTTTTTTTTTTTTTTTTTTGGTGAATAGATATATAGTTGAGGCTAGATTCTTGACATTATAGTTCCAATGTTGCATGATCCTTTGAAACATTAATTTAAAGCTAAAATTTTGATGATGTGTATTAAAAATGTGTAGTTGGTTGAAATGTATGAATTGAAAATGAACGGTGATGTTTAAATAGTTAATATAAGAAATGTGTCAAAAATAACATACAATATGGATTTTATTTCATTTCTTTAGTCATTTGTAAGTATTTAGAGATAAAAATCATCTTATTTCAATTAGAAAATTATGGGTTTTTAAAGTATAAGTTTTATAGAAATGAAAGAAACAGAAAGATCCAATATTTGAACTATAATTAAATGGAGTTGGAGTTTTTTGGAAACAAGCCTAAAAAACATTGGTTGGAATCTTTGTTCTACTATTTGGTATCATTTTTCTATAAAAATTTTTTTAGCAACAATTAGTTATTTCATGAAAAGATAAGTTTATACATCAAACATATATTTTCAGAAACATACTCAAATATAATTTTGAATTTTTTTTTCTTTATACTTAAACCAATTTCTCTAGAAACAATCATGTACAATTTCAAAAAATATCTGTAAACCAATAATAAAAAATTCACATTTTTAATGTGTATTAAAAACAAATTCATCTTAATGCTCCCAAACGAGTCCTTATTGCACTTTTTCCTTAGCTTTTTTTTGTCCTTTTGCTTGAACTTGTATCAAACATATACTTTTTAGATGTGTATATCAAATCTCTTATCGATGAAAGTCATCAAAGTGTAGTCAAGTGATGAGCTTAAAAAATTTTACCAGAAAAGAAAGTGCTGGGTGGACACAAGATCTAGTCATTTAATACATATCCAACCGAATCAATTCAATCGATTCAAAATAAATTAGATATATCTAAATATAATTTGATTGAAGCACTCTTGTTACTTGTTACCCTTATTAAAATATGAAATTGTGTAAGTTATCTATAAGAGATAGGTGTAGGAAAAAAATGATAATCAACCTTAAGTACCTACTCTTTTAACCTAATTATAAGAGTAATTTTTGCAATTTCATATTTAATATTCACAACTTATACTTCCAACGAATGCCATATGTATTTTTATGCCAAACATATAATTGAGGGAGAAAGTTCACGAATGTTACAAATTAAAGTTTAGGTGGCATTTTGTGACAAAGTCTAAAGTTTAGGGGAGGGGATGGGGGTTGGGGATGTTATTTGTCCTATCATATATTATACAAAATATATTCTTCTATAACCCGAAATGTTTTGGCTATACATGTATCCATTATTGCCTCTGAATCAACATTTCTACCAGTGGTCGTATCTTATAGATAAGAAAGGTCGTATCTTGTAGATAAGAAATATATATATACACAAGAAACCAGCAGATAAATGCTCCAAATTGGGTGTTTTTTTCTTTTGGTGTGTGTGGGGGGGGGGGTGGGGGGGGGGCGGGGGGGGGGGTGTTGGTGTGGTGGTGGTGGAGGTGGTGTGGCCGCGGGGGGTTTGTGGGGGAAGGAACTTATACACCATCCCACCAAATAAAGATTATGACCAAAATATATGAAAATGAATAAAACGGAAACAACAAGTAATAAATGTTTAAAAATGAATAGAATCATAACATTATTAAAAAGCTGTTTATCCAATTACTTCATTTCTACTAGAGGAATGTCCTCTGTTATTATTGATTTTCAACCAAAAAAGAGAGAAGAAAAATCGATCAAAAAGTAACATAAGGTTAAGGACCCACAGCTCAACAAGGGATCATTGTTCAAGGGAAAAAAAAAAAAAAAAAGAAGGTTATCGTCTCACTCACTCATAACCTCCTTCAAGAGAAAATTTATAAATTGGTTTCTTACATAAATTTCCCATTCAGTCGCTAGAAGGTTTTACATGAAGAGTAATTTTAGAAGAATTTGACATTTTTATGGCTCGCCAGAAAGATAGATAGGAGAATAATATGTATACAACAGTTACATTCTAGACGCCCACCATGTCAAGTTACAATGTAAAAGATATCTACACAGCAGATTGAGAGAACAAAAAACCCTTCCTCTAATTCATTCACCTCTATAAAGCAAAGGAATAAGCTTCATTCACTAAATACGAGGCTCCAGCAAGCATGTCAAAGAATTCAACAGGAAACAAACCGTGAACAATTATAATCTTCATATCAGATACACTTGTTAAATTTTCTTTTTCTTTTTTTTTTCTTTTCTTTTTTTTGAAAAAATAATGCCCCGTCCAAGTATCCCCCACAAACACACCGAAAATCTGCTTCTTTGCCAATCGTCATCAACATTGCCATCACCTTGCTCAATGCACGGAACCCATCAATCGCCTTCCGATTTCACAAATATCAACATCAGAAAATTCAACAAGGGCATATCATTTCTAGAGTACCTGGAATGAAGTCGTAGTAGGGATGAAACTGGGTTGTCCCTTGAGTGAAGCTGTTTATCTCTCTCTCTCCTAGGCTCCTGAAGCCCGAGATTTGGTGCTTCCTCAGCATTGTTTCTTAATTACTGATCACGACGAAGCTGGCCTGAGAGTTCGTTACTATCTTTGTTCTGTGTTGGCTGAGGTAACACCCCATCATGCTGACTGGACTCTGTTCTACTAGCCTCAGCACCAACGTTTTGCCAATGAGATATTGAACGTTCCCCGACACCTCGATTTTCTTTTGAAATAGGCAAGCCTACTTGAATTGTCCCCGAGATTGCAGATTAAGTTTAACTTTTGTTGATGTCCCCGCTGCGCTTCTTTTGATCAAGATCATGATTATTTCCTATACCTTTGTATCCCTTAAACGAATGTCGCTTTCCTCTTGCCGTAGCTCCATATATCATCTCTCTGAGGATGGGAGAAAAAACAGGCCCCCAAAAACAACCGTACCTGGTTGGACTCAAAAATCCTCGGATGAATTTGCGGGCTGAATATGTCGATGTGTTACATATTGGCAGGGTCACCAAGATCAGCTGGACATGTCGAGGTTAAAAATAATTCCCCAAGGCTAATCAAGTACTTCTCTGACATATTCAGCCTCCTCAACGTCTGGTTCATGAGCTCCTGAAGCTTTTTCTGACTTTCGAATATCATCCAATGCAACCGCAACTTTTTTCACTGTTGATCACTTCTTCCGTTCAAATTCAAGCATCGTTTGGCAAGTTCTGCAAATGCCATGATTGCTTCTCTTTTTCCTTCCTTAGTCACTATAGCATCAATGATCTCAAACAAGTTATTCTCCTCCATGGATTGCATGAAACATGTTGCCAGACTTCTATCTTGCTCTGACCTCTGAATGGAAATTGGTTGTTGTCCTGTCAAAAGCTCAACAAGAACAACTCCAAAGCTATAAACATCACTCTTATCTATGAGTTGGCTCGACTGAAAGCATTCTAGGTCCAAGTAACCCCTTGTGCCATATACTAGAGTGGTCAGATGAGCTTGCTCAATGGCAATCGATCTTGATGTTCCAAAATCCGCAACTTTGGCCCTCTATTTACCATCTAGAAGTATATTTGACGACTTAATGTCTAAATGATAAATTGGTAATGATGCCAATGTGTGTAAGTAGGAAAGAGCTCCCACTACTTGTGTTGCAATATTCGTAGGCGTATTTCCCAAGTAAGGGGTAACTCTTCTTTCTCATCATAATAGACTGAGACAGTGTTCCATTAGGTACAAATTTGTAAACTAATGAACTTCAGTCTCTAGGCAGCCAATAACTGAACAACATTTCTGTGATCGATTTGTGAAAGAATGACAACCTCATTGATAAACTCTGTTATTTTGGATTTCTTTATTGCTACAATTTTTCCGTCTGCCAACATTCCTTTGTAAACTGTACCTTGTCCTCCTTGGCTAAGAACTCTGTCTATATTAAAACAATCAGTTGCTTTCTCAAGCTCCTTTGAATTGAACAACTTCGTGCGTTGGGTATATGGCTATATAGCGTCAGCCATTCTCAAGTTCTTCCCGCAGCGAAGAGCATTGCTTAACCGTAGTAAGAACTAGATTATTCATCCAACTAAGACCGATTTCACTTATACACGAAGGAAATGGGAACTAGGCTTCAAAGGCAGACTGGACAGGAAGTCAAGCTAGCTAACCTAGAAAAAGAGGAAGGAAATACTTACACCTAAGGACTTGCTGTCAAAGCGAAAGATCTGATCCAACAAAAATCCCGCATATTGAGCGCAGCTGATATGCGGCTACGGCTAGGCGAACATATCACGCCATAAATTCCATTTTTATGTATAAAGAGATCCCCTAGATATACAGATAGAATAGATGTTCATGGATA
>JAFMPE010119112.1:0-25302 GCA_024759925.1 Ficus religiosa | reverse complement strand
TCACTTACGGCAGAGGCGGAAGATGTTTACGGTGTGGTAGACGAGGTGTTGGAGAAAGGTAGGGCTCCGTTTATTAGTGAAGATACCGTACAATAAAGGTGCTTTCCGATCAACCACACACTATTACAAAAGTTGGAATAGACGACGGAGATTACACGACAGTTTTACAAAAACCGTCATCTAAAAGGGATCGCCCCATGATTACACAATGATTTTATAAACCGTCATGTAATCTCGACATTACACGACGGTTTAAATAAACCGTCGTGTAATCTCAAGTTTTCACGACGGTTTTAATAAACCATCATGTAATCTCTCAGTTTTAAAAATTCTTACTAGTCCTGATTTTATTTTATAGAATAATTCTGCAGCCGCGAAAAACATTACAGAGACCTGCGAAATCAGATCATCCGCTGCTGTTCAACGTCGTTACCACTGTCCACTATACCAACACTCTCTTATAGTCATTATTTGTAAGTGACTATTACTTACTCTTTTGAGTTATTTTGTATCAATTCATTGTAGATATTTTAGATATCTAAAATCGTAGATTCTCGTTTTTTTTTTTTTTTTGAAGCATGGTTTGTTAAATTATGTCAAAAGCTTAATATGTATTATTTTAATTGCAAAAACTTGATTATTGAATGAATTTAATGATCTTTAATTTAGATTTATGCCGGGTTCTTGCAAATTGATCGAAAATGGATGTGAGCTATTATATTGACTAGAAAATATCAAGATGGTATTGAAGAATTTTTGTTATTTGCCAAAACTCACTTGAAAAATGATAAGATCCGGTGTCCTTGTGTGGATTATGGAAATCATAGGTCTCATTCAGTTAATGAAGTTAGAAAACATTTGCTTGTACGTGGGATTATTTGTTCGTACCAAACATGATTTTTACATGGTGAAATTTGTTTGAATCCAACATCGAAAAACAAAGGAAAAGACCCTACTGTTGAGGAAGATGTAGGAGATAATTTCTTTGATATGATTAATGATTTAGAATAACACTTTGTGCACTGCCTGGAGTTAATTGATGTAATGATGAATGATGTCAAGATGCCCTTATATGACGGGTGCACTAAATATACAAAATTTCCGTATTGGTCAAATTATGGAACATGAAGGTATCGAGAGGGTGGACAAATTCTAGTTTCATGACTCTTTTAGAATTTTTAAGAGAGGTTCTACTGGTTGATAATAAAATACCGGCTAGTATGTACGAAGCTAAGAAGACGTTGAGCACTTTGGGAATGGAATATGAAAAAATTCATGCATGTCCAAATGATTGCGTCTTTTACCGAAATGGGTATGAGGATTTGGATGAATGCCCAGTTTGTAAAGGGTCAAGATGGAAGAAGGCCAAGAAGCCAACGAATAGTAGCAAAGGAGTGCCCGCAAAGGTGTTATAGTACATTCCTTCGACGCCACGTCTGCAGCATTTATTCTGTAATACTGATCACACCAAGAATTTGACTTGGCACCATGATAAACATGTTGAAGATGGTATGCTTAGACATCCAGCCGGTGCACCATAATGGAAGACCTTTGATGACGATTATCCTAAATTTAGTGCGGAATCACTTAATCTATGTCTAGGTTTATTAGTGGTGGGAATGAACCCACATGGTAATATGAGTAGTAGGCATAGTACTTGGCCATTCATACTTGTCAACTACAATCTCCCTCCGAAATTGAACATGAAGCGGAAGTTCTTAATGTTGACTTTATTGTTCTTCGATACTCAATAACCAGGAAATGACATTGATGTGTACTTGGCACCTCTAATTGATGATCTAAAGAGCATATGGGAAATGGGGATCGAAGTTAGAGATTCTTACCGTCAAGAGACATTCACACTTCGTGCAATGTTGATGTGGACAATTAATGACTTTCCCACTTATGGAAACCTATCTGGTTATTCAGTAAAGAGTTTTATGGATTGTCCCGTTTGTATGAAAGAAACATCTTCCATCTAGTTGAAGAATGGTAAGAAAACTATTTACCTTGGTCATAAGAGATTCTTACCAAAAGATTATCTATACCACAAACAAAAAAAGGCTTTCAATGGTAATACCAAAGAAAGAATCCCTTCCCAGGTTTTGATTGGCGAAGATGTATTTAAGATGTTTAAAGATTTGAAAGTAGTGCTCGGGAAAAGAAAATGAAGTAATAAGGATCCGGTGGTTGATGGACCTTGGAAAAAGAGGTTAATCTCCTACGAACTTCCATATTGGAGGTCACTTTTCGTTCGTCATTGCTTAGATGTTATGTATATTGAGAAAAACATTTGTGAATTAATAGTGGACACGTTGCTTGACATTCCTAATAAGACTAGAGATGGTGAAAAAGCATGGTTGGATTTTAAGGATTTGAAGATTAAACTTAATTTGCTCTCTACAAAAAGAGGGAATGCCACTTACTTACCTCCGGCAAAGTACACATTATCTAGACAAGAAAAAGAAAGTTTTGTGAATGGCTCGCTTCTGTAAAAGTGCCCAACGGGTATTCTTCTAACTTCAAAAGGTTGGTGTCTATGAAGGATTTGAGGCTCATTGGAATTAAAACACATGATTGTCATATCTTGATGCAACAATTATTATTGCTTGCCTTGCAAGGAGTTTTAACGAAGGATGTGAGATTCGCAATTACCAAGTTATGCTCATTTTTCAATTCGATATGCTCTAAGGTAATTGATCCATTTATGCTAGATTTGCTACGCTCAGAGTTGGTTAAGACATTGTACTTGCTTGAGAAGTATTTTCCACCATCTTTTTTTGACATAATGATTCATCTAACGGTGCACTTAGTACGGAAAGTTAAGCTATGTGGACCGGTATACTTGAGAAAGATGTATCATTTTGAAAGATACATGAAGGTTTTAAAGGGTCATATCAAGAACCGAAATAGGCCAGAAGGCTATATAGTAGAAAGCTACATAACGGAGGAATCGGTCGAATTTTGCTTTGAGTATTTGTCTAACGTGGAAGCAATTGGGTTGCCAAAGACTGCAAACATTGACTCGAAAGGACTATCCGTCGGCATTCCTTCTTTGGTAAATCGAGATGAATGGGAGCAAGCTTTTCTCTATACTTTTACATAATAGGGTTCAACTGGAGCCTTTTATTGAGGTTCACCTAAAGGAATTAAGAGATGCAAATCCAAGAAGAGGAAGAACTGAAAAGTGGTTGCAAGATTAACACAATGGACCTTTCGTCTGTGGATACGAAGACATGTCATTAATAAGGCCGGCATTTCATAAGAATTAATGAACCAAGCTAGAGGACCGACGATGATAGTTACACGGTATACATCATACTTTGTCAATGGTTATACATTCTACACTCGTGAAAGAGATGAGATGCATCCCCTTCAAAATAGTGGTGTGAGTATCCATGCTGAGGCCGTGCATATTTCATTCGCAAAGGACAAGAATCCAAAATATGGAACCATGAACTATTTCAGTTTTATTGAAAACATTTGGGAACTTGATTACTGTGGATTTCAAATAGCAATCTTTAAGTACAAGTGGGCCGACAATAATTATGTCAGGATTGACAATGATGGCATCACAGTGGTGGACTTTAGATGATTGGGATACAAAAATGATCCGTTCATTATGGCATCACAAGCAATCCAAGTATTTTATACAATGGATCCCAACAATTTAAAGTTGTCCTTAGTTATGCCGATTAAGCAAAGAATGATTCATGATGGTCAAGAAGATGAGGAAGATTGCATCAATATACTATCATTCACAAAGGGATTGCCACTGGTTGAGAAGATTGATGATTTCGATGATGATGTTTCTCACTTGCTTTGACCCGATATTGAGTGGACACGTGTTGAGAAAGCAAAGGAAAAAAAGAGTAAAACTTGAACATTTTGTCATTTGTATATCATTACTATTAATTGACTTCTTTTGATTACCAATTTATTTTAATTTGCTGTGTATTAGGGTTTATTTTGTTATGTTTCTTGGTATATATTGAACATTAATGTTGAATAGGGATCAATACTATGGTAGTTTGGGTCATTGTTTAAATAACACACGGGGTAGTAGGCCGTGAGATAACATAAAAAAAAAGAGAATGGGAAAAGTATCTTGAGATTACACGACGGTTTCAGTGAAAACCATTGTCGTATGTGAACAAAATAAAGAAGGATTACACGACGGTTTTGGCCAAAACCGCCGTGTAATCATTTTAAATACGACAACGGTTTTCACTGAAAACCGTCATCGTATCTTGACAAAAAAGAAGGAATAGACAACGGTTTTAGCCAGAAACTATCATGTGATCTTTCGAAATTGAATTTTAAAATTTAAAATCTGCGTGTAAACCCTTAACTTATAAATCCATTTTCCTCATCCTTTCTCATCATTTTCATCTCTCTCCCTCTCGACCACTCAAAGATTTCTCCTACCCATTATCTCCTTCGCCCATCCACCGACAGTGTCGTTGCCCTTCCTGCCGACACCGCTGCCGCTCTCCCCTCTTCCTCATTCTCCTGTTACCCTCAACGCTGCCCTCCCTTCTTTCTCCCCACCGCTGCTGTTGTCGCCACCGCCACCTCCACTTCCACCTTCTTTTCCCATCAAGGCCGTGACTATTTTGCAGTAAAGAAAGGCAAGGTGACTTTTATATTGCTCAATTTCTTGTTTTCCAACAAAAATACAAACACATAATTATTTGATAACTTTCTTGAAGTGTAATTTGGTATTTATTGTTCAATTTTTTTTATTCTTGCTCTTTGTAGACAAATATTTTGTGCAATTTTTTGGTAGTTTAAGATCTTTGTAGACTATATTCTGTGCATTTTTTTTTCCACCCACCACATGCTCGATGAAAGGTCAAAATGGAATTTTGTTTGGTTAATCATATGAAATTAGTTTCTAGTGTAGTATGGTCGGATTTTTTAATGTACTTGGTGAATGTGAATTTGATTTGATTAAATTGGATAGATTATTTACTTGTTTTGTGTTTTTGTGTTGCAATAAATATAGGTGAATGTTGCAATAACAAATGACACAAAATAGAATTGGAGTATGCATAAAGGGAATACCACGAAGAAAAAACCCAATTAATCCCAATGCCGATGGTAAATGAAGCGCAACTCTAATGAAATGAGTCCATAGAGTAAGGAAAAGAGGTGAACGGATTGAAGTCACCTTTGACGAGAAAGAACAACCAGAAGGGAAGGAAGGTGATGATGAATTGATAAGTTGGATTAGTGTACTCACTTGAGAGCACGTTCCAATATGGATACAAGATTGGAGACCCCATAATTTAGATAGAACGAAAGACCTAATTTGGCAAGAAACTATTACTTCTTTCACCATGGATGATAGCTTTCAGAGTGCTTATTTAAGATCATGTGGTGAAGCTGCAAGGAATTTTCGACATGTTCTTTACAAGAATTTTGTCGAGGACTTCTTATTAGAAGAAAGTGTGTGGGAACGGCCTCAAAAAGTTATTGACAACTACCCTAATAGAGAAGAAGATGATTGGGTGAAATTCGTTCAGTATAGAACATCCTTACAATTCCAACAACTTTCGTATCATGGAAGCGAAATAAGGGCCAATAACGAATACACATCAAGAAGAGGCCAAGACGGATATAGAAAGCTTGACCAAAAATTGGTATGTCATTAAATTTTATTTCTAATAAATCATCGTAATTTTTTTTAATTATTCATGTATACTAATGAAGATAAATTACAGTTTAAGAATACTAGGAAATGGGAAAAAAGAGATGGGTTGTGGCTAGAATCACGGACAGGAAAACATGGAAAATTCAAGGATTCATCATATTGAAAAGTTGATGAGTTGGTAGTAAGTTTAATAATTAATAATAAATTCTTCATCAATAGAGCCACTAATAACACTTTTATTTATAATGTGTGTTTTTAATTCTCCCGTGGGTGGAGTACAACACACAGGAAGCCAAGGCAATTTTGAATCTGTTGGGACTAATGATGTATTGACCCAAGCATTATCCAAACCCGAACACCTAGGACGAACCCGTGGTCAATTGAAGTTTGTAAAGCAGTCTCAGTACTTCACCCTAAAGCGAAGTTCACAAGTTGGTACTGTAGTACTGCCAATGAGATGCGAAATTGAAGAATTAAAGGAGATGGTATGTGGTTTATGTGCAGAGAAAGATGTGGACTGGTCGGTTTACCAAGATAATATGCTAACCATTGACCAACACAATAGCTTTAAGGTTAGTTGCACTCTCCAAGAAAAATAACTTGGAGTGTCTGATCTGCCAACCATGCCGGTCAAGAGTCAGGAGTGTAAGCTCTATATTATCGATGAACTTCAGGGTAGACAATTGCTTGTTGCGATTGGAATGGCATGTATGAAGAGCCTTCCCACAGATAGAGTTCATGGGATACCACTAGGTGAAGGGAACATGCTAGTGTCAATTATTGTGCCAAAATTAAAAAAAGCAGCACTACCTATTCCGACGTACTAGGCAATAACTGTGGAGGAAACTATTAATGGGTTTATAGCTTGGCCAAAAATATTAATTGAGCTTAACACGAGTATGAACAAGACGAGTCAAGGGCCTAGTCACATTTCTGACTAAGCAGTTGAGGGAAACAAATGCCCAAAAAAGCTAGGAAAAAAACCGATCAGCTCTCGATCTGAGGTACAACAAGATGTAAAACAACCAAGACCTTCGTTTGACTTTAATAAAATGAACATGGAGTTGAGGCCTTTCGCTTATTATGCACTTAGTTCCATACGTGAAGGTAATCAGATACATGTCCCAATACCATACACGATCAGTGGTGCTAACATGCATGTGTTTCTGAACTTTAATGATATTAATGAGTTCATTAATTTTTAAGAAATCAGTGCAAATTGTATATTAGTATACCTCAGGTATTTCATGTTAGCTCTAAATTTTATTTATTTTATCTAGAAAATCTTCTATATATCGTTCAGTGTAACAATTTTGATATTCTTATTCTGATATTTGGTGGAACTATGTGTCATTAACAGGTAAGCTAAGAAGTTTGTGTTTGTGTCTCCAACCTTGATCTCTCCGGTTAGAACAGATACTCCAGATGCTGGCCTAAGAGAGTGAGTTGATGCTCTTGTCGCCCTTTTGCGTAACGCACCAAATAGGTGACTTTATTTTGTGCCACACAATATAGGGAGACATTGGGTTTTCGGAGTTATTGACCCATGGGAGGACCTAGTCCTTATTTTGATCCTCTTCGAGAGACGAAACGGGACGATTTTACTAATCTAATGAATATGTAAGTAAATTTTCATATGCTAAATTTTGATTTAATCTTAATGGTATTCATCTTAATTATTTTGAATTTTGCAAACATGCTAGGGCCCTAATGGATTGGACGCTTCTAGCCGGAGAAGGGATTAAAAAGAGACGAGACTATAAAACAAAAATATTGGATTGTCCTTGTCCTCACCAAAAGGGAAGTGTTGAATGTGGTTATTTTGTTTTAGGTTTTATGAGGGACATAGTGTTGAATGGATTGGACGTACTTGAAAGCAAAGCACTTTATACTTGTGATGATATGGATTTGATTAGAGGAGTATGGGCTAAATTTGTAATGCAATTCATGAATTATAATCTGCAAACTTGTATGTAATGAATGGTTTTTTTTTTTTTTTTTTTTTTTTTTTTTAGAATGTAGCTAATATTTTGTCAATCTCATTCTGGGCCATTAATTGGATAACACACTGGTTAGACCAATTGTGGGAAATCATAAAAAAGTGCGAAATTGTTTTTTAATTCATGTTGAAGTTTACATGATGGTTTCAACCAAAAACCATCGTGTAAAATCGAGTTTACCCAATGGTTTTTGTTTAGCACCGTCATGTAAACTGAACTTTACACGACGGTTTCTGGCTAAAACTGTTGTGTAATATCGAGTTTACACGATGATTTCAGCCAAAAACCGTCGTGTAAAGTTCTCATTTTAGCCACTTTTGCTCCCTTTTTTCTTTATTCGATGACGGTGTGAACCGTTGTGGAATATTGAGATACCATGACGATTTATTAACCGTCGTGGTATCTCAAAATATTCGACAATGGTGGATAACACGGCGGTTGTCTAACCGTCATGTTAACTTTAGACAATGGTTAATAACCATCGTCCAATCCCTAATTTCTACTAGTGACGGCTTATGCTTGGCGAATTGAGAAGGGACTTGACATTAAGGAGGTGGCTCATGATGTATTTTTGTTTTCGTTTGGTGATGATGATGAAAGGTCTAGTCTTGGAGGGTGAACCATGGTGTTTTGATTACTCCTTATTGGTTTTGAAAACTGTGGAGAATTTGGAGGTTGTATATATGGAGGAATTCTGTTATACTAATTTCTAGGTTCAGGCCCATGACCTCCCTTTGGATGGGCGGCTACCGGAAGTTGGTGAGATTGTTATCGATATCGTGGGAACTCTTGTCAAAGTCCACACTTATAAGAATGGGCACTATTAGGGGCTATATGTTTCCATCAGGTTCCATATCAACATAATGAAACCGATCAGGAGAATAGCGAGATGCGGCTTGGAAGTGACGGCCGTATTGTCTCTACAAATCTCCGGTATGAAAAATTATCAGACTTTCAGTTATTGGTGTAGACAGATTGGTCATGTGACCAGGGAGTGCTCGGCTCCGAATGTCCAGCGTGATCTTGATGAGGATTTTTTGCCCTATGGTGACTGGCATAGGGCAAAAAGTATTAGAATCCATCTTAGTATGGTGAGGCTTCTCGCTGCTTGGGGGGGGGGTTTCTAGTTGTAGATATGGCGATGGTGATCATCCGTGTTTCTTTCCGAGGGTAGTGGTGCTGCGATGAGAGGCCATGGCAGGGGTTCTACTGCGACGGTGCCTTCTCTCTCCACCTCGCTTGTTTGTCGGCAGTTTTTGAGGGATCCTCCTTTTTTGAATTTTGATCTTAATTCAAATGAGGAAACTAATTCTGGAGGAAGATTCTTAGGTTTTGGATGGCTTTGCTTTAAACAAAGGTGATTTGGCTCCTTCTGGGACCACGATAGCTGAAATAGGTGTGCCGAAGGTTAGTACAATCAATAAGCTGGGTTCTTTTACTAAGGGGGCTTCAACCTTTACTTTCTCTGCTGGTGTTGAGTTTGCTACTATGAAACCTTCCAAAAGCTCAACAGTTGACACTGGGAACTCGAAGTTAGTTGATTCGTCTAAGCAGAAAGGTGAGGCTCTTGTGGATGACCATGGGGGAGATAAAAAGAGATTGGTTCTTGCTGATAATTCTAATATTGCTAGATCGATGGAGGTTACAGAGCAACCACATCGAGAGCCATGGGTCTTCTAGCTTGGAATGCCCGTGGCTTGGGGAACCCGCAAGAATTTAATGAACTCAAGATGATTCTCCAAACTTCTTCCCCGAGTTTAGTTTTCATCTCTGAGACTAAACTCTATGGTAGAGTAGCTAGATTGGTGAAGGATAGTGTTGCTTATGATGGTGGAATTCACATTGACTTGGCGGGGCGAAGTGGGGGTCTTATCTTGCGTTGGAGGAAATAATTTGTTGTCGACTTTAAAGGTTGCTCGCATGGTCATATTGATGTGTTTGTGACCCCTTCAGATGCGCCTAATTGGCACTTTGCTAGATTTTATAGGCACCAAAAGAAGGCCCAACGTCACTAGTCCAAGGATCTTCTCCGGCGTCTTAGGAGCTTGTATACGCTGCCATGGCTGGTAATGAGTGACTTCAACAAAGTATTCAATCTTTCTGAGAAGGTTGGTCGTAGTGATCATGTCGATAGTAGTATGAGGGGCTTTAGAAAGGTAGTGGATGACTACAAGCTTGTCGATTTGGGTTTCCAAGGGGCCCTTTAACTTGGAATAACTAGCAAGACCCTCCCGATAACATGCAGGTATGGCTTGATCAGAATTTGGTGAACAACGGATAGAGGGCGTAATTTGGTAGGGCGAGAGTTTTTCATCGTGACATTTTCCGGTCAAACCATCGTGCACTTCATGTTTTTTTTTTTTTAATTTTTAATTTTTTATACTTCAACTTGAATGGTTCTGTTAGGGGAATTGGTGGCAGACCAAGTTTCACTTTTGAACCTCTGTGGCAAACCCGAGAAGATTATAATGAGGTGGTTCTCAAGCATGGATTCGTAGTTTGATTACAGTTGATGGGGAGGCTTTTTTGGACACCCTGGATAGATGTGCAAGTGCCTTGAAGTCTTAGGGAGCTTTTGGCAACCTACCTAGGAGAATTAATGGCTTGCAGAAGGAAATTAGTGAGCTGAATGGGATGGTATGGTCTTCGGATATTAAGAGGAAGTGTATGAATTAGATAAGGAGCTTGATGAAGCCCTTATTTTGGATGAATTTAATTGGAAACAACGATCCCGGGCGGAGTGGTTGAAGGGTTATGATCATAACTATACATTTTCCATAAGAAGGCATCCTTGCGGAAGAATAAAAATAGGATTAAAGGTGATGAAAATGCTCAGGGGGAATGGCTGACAGATACTGAAGGTATGGTTGGACAATTAGAGAGTTATTTCACTTGCATCTTTACAACTTCTTTACCATATGATAGTGCTTTACAATCGGTTTTAGAAGGGTTCCTTTGAGAGTCACCTTGGCTATGCGTAATGGCCTGGATGCCCCATTCAGGGTTGAAGACGTACGAAAAGTGCTTTTTTAGATGGCCTTTTGGAAGTCACTAGGACCAGACGGGTTTCATGCAGGTTTCTACCAAGAAAATTGGGAGCTTGTGGGCAATAATGTTACAGAGGTATGTTTGCAAGTCCTTAATGGGCAACGATCTGTTTGTTCGATTAATGCTACCTATATTGTTTTTATTCCAAAGGTGACAGCCCCAAGGAAGGTGTCAAATTTTAGACCGATAAGTCTCTGCAATGTGATATAAAAGATCATCACTAAAGCAATGGCAAATCGACTAAAGGGGTTTCTTGGAGTGATTATTTCGAAGGAGTAGAGTGTTTTTGTTCCGGGTAGACTTATTTCCGGCAATATGCATGGCATTTCGAGGAAAATGGGCGGCAAAAAAGGTCTAATGGTGCTTAAACTTGACATGAGCAAGGCCTATGATCGGTTAGAGTGGGGCTTCTTGAGTTCTATGATGTCGAAATTGGGCTTCTAGGATAGGTGGGTGGAAAGGGTTATGGATTGTGTTTCAACGGCCCATTTCGCCTTTCTCTTTGATGGATCTCCGTTAGGTAAGGTGATTCCTTTTTGGGGGCTTCGGCAAGGTTGTCCTTTGTCGCCTTACTTATTCTTGATTTGTGCGGAGGGCTTTTCCAGTCACCTAAGATTAATCATCTCCTATTTGTAGATGACAGTATTCTATTTTGTAAGGCGAATAAGGCCATCTATGAGGTGGTTAAAGAGGTTCTTAAGAGGTATGAACTTGTGTCCAGACAAGTTATAAATTTTCAAAAATCCGTGGTAAGTTTCAGCCCCAATATTGATGAGGAGGAAAAAGGTGCAATTTTCAGCTCCCTCGACCTTGCTAGTAGGGACTCGCATGATGTCTCTAGATTTGCCATCATTCACGGGATGAAACAAGAAGAAAGTTTACAGTGAACTCTGGGAACGTGTTTGCAAGAAGCTTTAGTTATGGAAGGGGAAGTTGTTTTCAATTGGGGGCCGTGAAGTCCTTATTAAATCTGTAGCCCAAGCAACTTATACTTATGTTATAAGTGTCTTTAAAATTCCTCCCACTTTGTGTGATGAATTGCAAGCTCTCCTTTCTAGGTTTTGGTGGATTGGTGGTGCAGATAAGAAGAAGATTCACTAGATTCAATGGGAAAGATTATGTCATTTGAAGGCGGAAGGAGGGATGGGCTTTAGAGACTTGGCGGCAGTCAACTGTGCGCTTCTTGCCAAGCAAGGTTGACACCTATTATCACATACCTCGTCTCTTGCAGTTCGGGTGTTTAAAGCTAAATATTACCCTTCTCCTAGCTTCCTAGAGGCCAGATTGAGTAGTAAGGCCTCCTACACTTGGCGTAGTATATGCAGGGGAAGAAATTTGTTGGTTAAGGGCATCCGTTGGAGGGTTGGTTGTGGTGAGAACATACAGATTTTTAAAGATCCTTGGCTTCCCGACCTACCACTTTTAAGCTGATTACAACTCCCGAGATGGGTTTGGAGGAGATTACAGTCTCTGATTTGATCATTCTATTATATTGGAATCACAAACTGATCATGCATGATGAACGGTTAGTTTGGCATTATGAAAATAATGGCTTCTTCTCGGTGAGCTCTGGCTATCATTGGTTAATGATTTCATGATGTGAGGCTGAGAGTTCGGTGAATCCTTGTGACGCTAGTTGGTGATCGTCTTTGTGGTCAGCTACCATTCGTAACATGGTCAATAATCATGTTTGGCGGGCTTGTTTTGAGGCCATTCCTTCCCATACTCACTTTGAACATAGGGGTGTTTTTGTCCCGCCTTTATGCCCCAGGTGCCCCCGAGCTCCTGAAGACACAACTCATGCTCTTTGGTCGTGTCTTGCTGTCCAAGCGATTTGGAAAGTGCTACCCTTTGGAACTTTCTCAAGTGCTTTCCACGGGGTCGTTTCAGCTCCGTCTGTTCATTCCTGAGCTCCTCAAGCAATAAGGAAGATATTGGTATTTTCTGCATGGTTGTTTGGTCTATTCGGCTAGGGAGAAATTGCTTAGTATTCGAGAATAGAAACAAAAAGGCGGAAGAGGTGGTGACTCAGGCAGGTAGGCTCACTTTTTGCTTTGCAGTGGTTTGGATGTTGTGAAGTGCACAATGGTATCATGGCCCCAGACTTCTTTGTACCTCTAATACATGGCTACATTAATGTGAACGTTGATGTTGTCATGGACCATTTGAAAAGGCATATTGGGATTAGTGTGGTTGCTTGTGATGAACATGGATTTGTTATAGTTGCTGCAGCTAAATGTATGATTGCCAAATTCTCTCCCCATCTAGGTGAGTGTATGGCTGTAAGGGAGGGTGTTTGGCTCGCTTTAGTGCTTGGGTTCTTGGAATGGACAGTGGAGACTTATGCGATCAATGTATTTTGAGCTACATAAAGTTCGGTTTCTACGACTGTGGATGCTAATATTATCAATGACATTATCGATGGCTGTGTAGGCCCTAGAGGTGGTAGTGTTTGCTATGCTCCCCGCACGGGGAATAGTGTAACCCACTTCTTAACTAGATATGTTATTTCTAGTTATGTTTCCTTTGTGTGGTTAGACGTTCTCCCCGAACTATTAGGTTGCGTTTATGCCTAAACTGTGCCAAAATAAAGCAGTCAATTATAGCATAGATTGGGTGGTTATATCCACGAGGAGGTGATAGAAACAAATAAGAGAAGATTAATGGAACAAAAACATTAGAGAAATAAGCAATCCAATAAAGAAAAGAAAGAACTATTTTTGTGATTTTGAAAAAAAAGTATTTTTGTGATTTTGACACAAATTAAAAGATAATGTAATTTAAAATGGAGAAAATTCAATAATCAAAAGTAGTAAGATATCGAGAATCCTTTATATGTTCGTTTACCTATTTTGATTTTAATTCATGAAATGACTCAGTTGAAAGTTTCACATCCCAAACAATCAATCAAAAAATAAAGATTTGAAGAACTTGCAAATTAAAATGTATTTAAGTAAATAAAATTCTTACGTTATGAACTAGCAAAAATTATATTATAAGAAATCAAAAAGCAACAATATATCATAAGTTATATTGCAGTAAAAGACTACTTATATAATAATGCTATCAATATATCATATAATGCAACAATCACATAAAAAGAGCTTGACTAAATTTATATTAAAGTTGACAACAAAATATATTGATTTGAGAAAGAAATAAGATGAAAGAAAATTATTTACTAAAATGTATAAACCATACAAACCATTAGAGAATCAAAACCCAAACAAACTCACTAAACATTTAGGATCATTTCTAGCCTCACCAAAGAATTCTAGCCTAGCTTGCAAAGCATTCTTACAAAATTCTAGAGAGAAAATATGAGAATAAAAGCAAGACAAAAGTGAGAAAAAAAGTCTAAGCTTAGGCTAACAATCAACAACTAACACACTTCGCAAAACCTCTATTTATAGAGTTTTTGAGGAATGCCATCAGCTACAAAATAAAAAGAAAAATAAAATAAATAATTAAAAAATGTTTCCAAATTGATTAGAATTTACAGTGACATTATTTGGTGGAATAAAAGCTGATATTAAAAGAGAATTACAACAGTAGAAACAGTGCCTTCAACAAAAAGCAATTGGGACCCATTGGAATGCGTGGCGAGAAAGGAGTGGAGAAGCATTTGACGCGGCGAACAGCCAAGGCCCAAGGTCTGCTATGGGCCTTTGCAACGCTTGTGGAACACATGAAAACTTGCTCTAGGATTGGTTGGGTACGCGCATGTGGCAGATGGCTCGAAATGCGGAAAATAGGCTGAGAAGAGCTGGGGCCCACACGTTGGATTTGGTGAAATGTGGTGGCTCTGATGGGCACACAGCTTAGCTGCACAGTTGGCTCTAATGGCTTGAGCTTGCTGATGGACTTCTCTTTTTGGGGCTTTCATTTGATTTTGCTTGCAATTTTGGCCCAAATGTCTTAATTAAAACTAAATATTTCCACACAAAAATATTTTAATTAAATTCATGAGAAATATTTATTTAAAACTTAATTCATTTGACAATTATGTACAACAAAAGTGCCTTTTTGTACACTTATCATAACCCCCAACCAGCTTTTTGCTAGTCCCTAGCAATTTAAGCAAAAGAAAAACCATGTCAAATTTAAAATTCAAATCAAAACTTGCAAAATCATCCAAGTACTCAAATAAAATGTCAGCAAGAAATCAAAAAATGTTATCAAAGCCACTTCAGTCATAACTTCAGAGTTGTGTGTGAGTGCACCAAACCATATCCTTCTTACCACAAACCCTAACACATATAACATTGCAAAATTCACTAAGTAAAAGTCTCAACTCCATTTACCTCACAGGTGTTGGAAATACTTTTAAGTGCAAAGGACTTCACTCATGGAGTTGGCAATGCATCAGTTAATGCTCAAGTGAGAGAAGACAAATTTTAGGACAAACTAATTAACAAACATTGATAATATGATAGGCAAATTAAATATCATGGAACAAACAACCACTCATACCATAAACCAGCTTTCAGGATTTCATTTAGGGCGAACAGAAAATTACATAGACAAACGAAAAGCGATTAAATACAAACAAATGTAAATAAACCCCTTTGTTTTTAGGAGGCAAGACATAACATACATTTGACGGAACAAATGTAGTAAGGCATTCTTCTAAACAACTGCTATGTAGCACCAGATGAGAGTACAACCAAACTACATAAACATTGATGATGAATTGATGCTCTTGCTCTTTTTTCTCTTTCTATTTCTTTTTCTTTTTACCTTTTTTTCTCTCCTTTTTTAGAGAAACAATACAAAAGAAAAATGACAAATATTTACAAAACAAGGCTTTATTACAAAAGATCAACTCTATCTAACCAAAAATCATCCCTTAAGCAAAAGTCATAAGTTAAGTAGTGGTGTTTCAAATAATGATTGTACCAACTAGAAAGATCAATAAAAGTTCAAAAAGCTGTTTTCTAAACTTTCACTACTCACCAAAAATGAAACACTTAAACTCGGGAATTTTTCTCAACTAAATGTGTTAACAACCATCTTACCACTAGTTCTAGCATGTGCACAAAAATAACTTAAGAAATCAATTATTAATAGTCAAGATGGAAAAAAATTGACTTAAACTGAACAATTTGAAATCACATTCAGATAACTTTGTAAAAATTTAACCCAAATATGAACAAGACAAAAATTAATCTCATGCATGAATATGCTCATCACCCTCAACCCAAAATCAGACAGTGTCCTCAATGTCTAAAAATATGTGCAACGTGAAGAAGATAGGGAAAGAGAACACCTGGATGATGAACATAGGAACATAGTTGAGCCATCTGATCTAATTCTCCAAAACACACAAATGGGTTGGAAGCTAACTACTCATGGTTGGTAAACCGGGGCCTCAAGATTGATTCCTTCAGGCTGGCTCACACGTTTAATGTTATGCTTCAGTCTCTAGCCATTGGCTTTGAAAACTCTCCCATCACTCGGGTCTTCAACCTCGGTAGCACCGTTGGGAAAGACCTGTTTCACCACAAATGGACCAGTCCACCGCGATCTCAGCGTACCTGGGTGGAGATGCAGATGGGAGCCATAAAGATGCATTCTTTGATTTGGCTCAAAGTTCTTCCTTAAAATATGCTTGTCATAAGCCGTCTTCATTCTAGCCTTGTAAATCTTGGAGTTCTCATATGCATCATTCCTCAACTCCTCAATTTCTGACAGTTGGAGCTTGCGAGGAGCACCTGTAGCACTGAGATCAAAGTTAAGGGCTTTAATAGCCCAATAGGCCTTATGTTCAACCTCTACAGGTAAATGACAGGCTTTCCCAAAAACAAGACTATAAGGAGATATCCTAAGAGGAGACTTGTAAGTGGTATGGTATGTTGAAAGAGTGTCTAAGAGACATGAAGACCAACCTTTGTGGTCAGGTTCATCGTCTTTTTCAAAATCTGCTTGATCTCCCTATTCGCTAACTCAACTTGGCCATTTGTCTATGGATGGTAGGCAGTGGAAACTTTATGAATGACACCATACTTGTGCATAAGAGCCTCAAAAGAACGGTTGCAAAAAAGAGTGCCTTGATCATTGATGATAGCATGCGGAGTACCAAACCTAGATAACACATTCTCTTTCAAGAACTTCACAACTATTACATTAACATTGGATCGACATAGCACAACTTCTACCTATTTAGAAATGTAATCCACAACGAGAAGAATGTAGAGGTAACAAGAAGAAGGTGGAAATGGTCCCATAAAGTCTATCCCCCACCAATCGAATATCTCTATCACAAGAATTAGGTTTAAGGGCATCATATGGCGATGGGACAAAGCACCTAACTTTTGGCACCTTACACAAGATCGACAAAACTCATTTGTGCCCTTGAACAAAGTGGGCCAATAAAGACCATACCGCAAGATTTTTGCTATAGTCTTCTTCAAGGAGAAGTGACCACCACATGCATCATTATGGCAAAAGTTCAGAACACTATGAATCTCGTCATCCGAAATGCATTGCCTTATGATTTGGTTGGGGCAGTACTTGAATAGGTATGGATCATCCCAATAGAAATAACGGACCTCAACCAAAATTTTGCACTTACCTTGAGCATTGCAATCAGAAGGAAGTTCACCGGTCACCAAGTAATTGATGATGTAAACGTACCAAGGTAGCTTAGTGACCGCGAAGAGATGTTCATTGGGGAAGTCATCTTGGATGGCAAGACCGTCGGTAGAGTCATTGAATTCCAATCTAGACAAGTGGTTGCCAACACATTCTAAACACCCTTCTCATTCGTGATGGCCTGCAAAAGAAGGATCCACCTAATTAATCACGCCTCAGCATCCTTTTTGGAAAGAAGACACTTAAGGGCAAAATGATTTGTGTAGATGATGATGGGTGAACTGATTAGATATGCACGAAACTTGTCAAGTGCAAACACAACAGTAAACAACTCTTTGTCAGTGGTTAAGTAGTTTATTTGAGCGCTATTCAAAGTCCTGCTCATGTAATACATAACCAAGGGCTTCCCTTTCCTTCTTTGACCAAGGACAGCCCGAATAGCATGCTTACTTGCGTCACACATGATCTCGAATGGTAAGCTCTAATCTGGTGACTGAATGATGGGGGCGTAAGTCAACTTCACCATGAGCACTCAAAAGGCATTCTCACACTCCTGTGTCCATTAAAAAATGACATCTTTGGCTAGGAGATTACGTAATGGACGATAAATCTCAGAAAAGTTCTATATGAACCTCCTATTGAAACCAGCATGCCCCAGAAATGACTGAACTGCTTTGATAGTCTTAGGGGTGGGCAAATTGGAAATGACTTCAATCTTAGACTGATCGACCTCGATCCCTCTCTCAGAAACAACATGCCCCAAGACTATGCTAGATGACACCATGAAATGACACTTCTCCCAATTGAGCATGAGACATTTCTCTTCACATCTTGTCATAACAGCTTTTAAATTGAGAAGGCACGAGTCGAAGGAGTCATTGAAAGTGGTCAAGTCATCCATGAACACTTCCATACATTTCTCGACCATGTCACTGAAAATGCTCATCATGCACCTCTAAAAGGTGGCTGGCGCATTACACAATCCAAAAGGCATACATCAGAAGGCATAAATACAAAAGGGACAGGTAAATGTAGTCTTATCTTGATCCTCCAATGCAATCTCAATCTGAAAATAGCCTGAGTAGCCATCAAGAAAGAAATAGAAAGGATGACCGGCCACTCGTTCTGGGATTTGGTCAATGCATAGAAGCAGAAAATGATCCTTGTGGGTAGCGGTATTCAGCTTTCGGTAGTCAATACACATGCACCAACCCATCACAGTCCTTGTGGGGACAAGAGCCCCTTTCTTATTCTCCACCACTGTGAACCCTGATTTCTTGGGCACTATCTGAGTTGGACTAACCCACTTGCTGTCGGCAACTAAATAGATGATACCTGCATCCAAAAGCTTCAAGACTTCATTCTTCATGATCTTTTTCATTGTTAGGTTCAGTCTTGTTTGGGGACCCCTTCGTGGAATAGCCTCGTCTTCCAAGTTAATGTGATGGGAGCAAATTAAGGGGATAATACCCTTAATGTCAATAATTGTTCAAACTAATGCAGATTTGTGCTTACACAGCATGTCGACTGAGCACTGCTCTTGTGATGCATCGAGTTTAGACAAAATGATGACAGGAAAGGTATCACCAGCTCCCAAGAAAACATGTTTCAGACCCTCAGGTAGTTGAGCCAGCATGAGTGTTAGGATCTCTTCAGTAGATATTTTTGGCTTTTCTTTCACTAGAGTAAGCTCTTCAAAGCATGGTTGTCAAAACTTGGTTCATCTACCTTGTGAGTCTTTGTAGATGGTAGCATTGTTGGCCAACTCATAAGGACCAGAACTATCAGATTCAAATTGCATAGGAGATCATCAAGATCATCGGAATCGCTATGCAGTTAAACCTTCTCTGAGACAAGTGTGTTGATCAGAAATGTTTGGTGACACTCGTCATCATCACGTGGTTGCTTTGCAATGTGGAAAACATTCACGTCCAAAGTCATATTCCCTAAAGATATCTTCATGAGACCATTCCTACCGTTGATGAGAGGATTGGCTGTAGTAAGGAAAGGTCTACCGTGGATGATGGGAATCTTGGATTCCATGTTCATCATGGATTGGGTATATAGGACAAGGAAATTAACGGTGTAACAGAACTTCTCAACTGGAACCAGAACATCCTCAACTATACCCTGAGGCTTCTTAATCGAACAATCGGCTAGTTGCAAAACCACAGATGTGGGCTTAATCACACCAAGACCAAGTTGCGAGTAGACAGAGTAAGGCATGAAATTGACACTTGCTCTAAGGTCGAGCAAGGCTTGGCCGAATTCTTGAGTCCTAATTTGGCATGAGATGGTGGGACAACTAGGATCTTTGTGCTTAGGCGGCACCTTTTGCTCGATCATCGTACTCACTTGTTCGGTCAAGAATGTAGTCTTCTTGACAGGGTGCTTCTTTTTGATGGTGCACAAATCCTTAATAACTTTGGCATAAGCTGGCACTTGCTTGATCGCATGAAGCAAAGGAAGATTAATCTTTACTTGAGTCAAGTGCTCTATGATCTCACCTTGACTTTCCAGCACTTTCCCAGTAGATCTCGGAGCTTAGGAGAAAGGTACCTTTACTGGAAGTTCGGTTGGCTCATATTGCTTGATCATGACTTCTTTACCACTTGAAGTGGTGGCAGTTGTTGATGGGTCATCCAAAATCGTGCCACTACGTGTGGTGATCGCATTGACCTCCTTACTGTTTTGATATTCAGAGTTGGAGGTTTGTGCCATGTATTGCCCCTTGGTGTTAGACTGAGCATGGGAAGGAAACTTGACGTGCTTTTGAACAGCCAAGGCACCAGTTAGCTTTGTGATGTGGCTCTTCGTCTCTCTGTTTTCTTCCACCATTTGCATGAAAAATGATTCAAACTTTTGGTTTATCTTATTATGTGCCTCCATGAAAGCTTGCAAGGTATTCTTGAGAGAACTCCTTGGCAACGGCGCCAAAATTTGTTATGCCCAAACTGTGTTGAAATAAAGCGGTCAATTGTAGCACAGATCGGGTGGTTGTATCCATGAGGAGGTGATAGAAACAAACAAGAGAAGATTAGTGGAACAAAAGTGTTAGAGAAATAAGCAATCAAATAAAGAAAACAAAGAAGTATTTTTGTGATTTTGAAATAAATTAAAAGATAACGCAATTTAAAATGGAGAAAATTCAAAAATCAAAAGTGGTAAGACATCGAGAATCCCCTATATGTTTCGTTTACCTATTTCGATTTTGATTCATAAAATGACTCAATTGAAAGTTTCACATCCCAAACAATCAATCGAATACAATCAATTGAAAGTTTTTTTTTCTTAAAAAAAAAAAAATTTGAAGAGAGAGAGTAAAGGAGATAACAAAACAAAAGGATGAATGTGAGAAGATATTTGAATTTATTGAATAATTTTCATTGTATAAAAATAGTTTGGTTTAATTTTGAAACTCATAGAGGTGTGTTAGTAAGCAAATTTAATTATTTTCAAATTAAGAAGATGTATAATTAAGAAGGATGTGTCAATAGAACAGTGGTGGTGGTGGTGGTTGTGGTTGTGGTGGTGTTGGTGGTAGTGGTAGTGGTATGATAATAATAATAATAATAATAATAATAATAATAATAATTTGTTAGGTTTTTCTTTTTCGGCCTCTGTCCATCCAACATATTAGAGCATCAAGTAACGGTTATCTTTTAAGATTTAAAAAAATTGAAAAAATAATACAGTACGTAATTTTTAAGATTTAAAAAAAAAAAAATTGAATTTGAGAGTTGTTGAAATAAAATTTAAAAATAATAGAGAAAAGAAAAGGAAACACAATAACAAATAAAAGGCTGAAATTCGAACCAATAATATTTTTAGTCAGCTGTTTCAGGTTGCTCATCTATAAATACACGTTTTTCAGTCTTCAACACATCTTTCCGTGGACTTCAGGTCAGGATTCTACTTTCTAATTCATCAGCTATTTACTTCCTTCTCTTGTAATTAGCTCTTTTATAAATGCTACTTTTTTTTTTTTTTTTGGCCCTTTTTTTTTTTGTCGTCTTTTCTCTGTTGTGTTTAATTCTGCGTTCTTGTTACTGGATTTTATCTCATTAGTTTAAGGGTGGCGCTTTGCAGCTATTCATGACATACGCACACATGCATGTCTTTGTGTATATGATGTAGGGGAATATCAAGTTACTAGGAATTGAAGTGTCAAAATTATGTCGTTTCAATGCCCATTAGTTTAAGTTCTTGTCGTTTGGTTTGTTTGTTAACTTAGACTATGTCGTTTTATTTCCCTAAGCAAGTTTGTGTCGTTTGGCCTTGGAATTGCAGAGTATTAAGAGACTTTGGGTTTCATTTGTGAGGGACAGACTTGGATATGGTAATTTTGCTTTGATTGAGCTTTGCTCCTGGATGACAAATCCCCTCTGAGATTTGGTTCATAGAAACCAATCTCCGTTTATCTTCAAATTCTATAGACTTCCTACGTAAGTGTATGTATAAAAATATATATTGTTTCATGGTTTCTATTAGAACTATCTGATAAAACTGAGAAATCAAAAAATATGGCCGTTAAATTAGTTAGGGTTTGCACCAATAATGAAAAACTTGGGGAATTTTTAATTTGTCAACGATTATACTTTTTTTTCTTTTTTCCCTTTTTCTAATTACTATGGCACGAACAACATAAATAATCCGAATGTTCCGATCTTGAGATGCTTCTCTCAGATTGACATGTACAAAGAGCAAGAGCTTTACTTTCTCCTCTGCAGTAACCGATTCATCAAGCTCCCTCCACAAAGAATGGTATCTCCTGCCCGGCCTAAATATCTCAGCAGGCCCATCGGATCATGTAACGGGATCATCTGCTTCCTCGCCAAAACCGATCGTTGTTTTTTGAAACATGAAATCATACTGTGGAATCCTTCCTTCGATGCAACTAAAATCCATAGAGATTGCTCTGTCCCTTTATCTTTACGATCATTCTTTCTTCTCTGAACACCTTGATTTCTGCGGTGGACTTGGATATGACACCAAAAATGACGATTACAAGATCGTGCATATCTCTTATTGTTCGAGAAGAAAAATGTTTACATCCAAGCATGTACAAAAACAAGCGGTCAATTGTACCACAATTAGAATGGTCGATCCCACGAGGAGGTGATAAAAACAAACCAAAAGAGATTAGCAGAACAAAAACGTTAGAGAAATAAGTAATCAAAGAGAGAAGAAGAAGAAGTATTTTTATGATTTTGAAACAAATTTAAAGACAACGCAATTTAAAAATGGAGAAAATTCAATAATCAAGTAGTAAGACATCAAGAATCCACTATATGTTTCGTTTACCTATTTGGATTTTGATTCATAAAATAAATCAATTGAAAGTTTCACATCCCAAACAATCAATCGGAAAATAAAGATTTAAAGAACTTGTGAATTAAAATTTATTTAAGTAAATAAAATTCTCACATGAAGAACTAGCAAAAATTATTTTATAAGAAATCTAAAAGCAACAATATACCATAAGCAATATTGCAGTGCAAGACTACTTATAAAATAATGCTATTAATATATCACATTATGCAACAATCACATAAAAAGAGCTTGACTAATTTTATATAAAAGTTGACAACAAAATATTGATATAAGAGAGAAATAAGATGAAAGAAAATTATTTACTCAAATATATAAACCTTACAAACCATTGGAGAATCAAAACCCAAACAAATTTACTACATATATAGGATCATCTCTAGCCTCACCAAAGAACTCTAGTCTAGCTTGCAAAAGATTCTCACAAAATTGTAGAGAGAAAATATGAGATGAAAATGCAAGGAGAAGAAAATTGCACTCAAAACTCAGCCAAAAATTGGTGAGAAAAACATCCCATGCTTGCTGCACAGCCTTGCTTTTATAAGCCTCAATGTCCAGCATCTAAAGAGAGATTTTCGGCCTAAAAATCAAATTGTCAAGCTGGTAAATCGAGTGGAGATTCGCGGTAAACCAGCTGGAGGAAATGGAGGGCCTAGGCTGGAGCTGGCACTAGATTTGCATGGGCTTGGCTGAGAACATGGCCCGAAAGTCACGCGGGCTTGGAAGGGCTGGAGCTGGAATCACGCGTGGGCTTGGCTGAGGACACAGCCCAGAAGTCACGCGGGCCTGAGATCACGCGGGTTGGGATCATGGGTCTGAGAAACGTGAGTGAGTTGGTTTCACGCGGGCTGACGAACATGTGGAACGGGGGCAGCTGGGGCCTGCGTGTCTGGGCGGCGTGCAGACGGTCAACACATGGTTAGGAGGAGCTGGGTGGCTCGGCTCGGCTTGGCAGCTAGCTATCGGTGTGGCTCAGTGGCTGAGACATTTGGGCTTCATTTCTTGGGCTTTGTTTGACTGATTTTACTTGTAATTTTTACCCAATTGTCTTATCTCCCTACAAAACAAATTAAATTAAATTAAAACTAAATATTTCTACACAAAAAATATTTGTAAATTAAATACATGAAAAATATTTAATTTAAACTTAATTTATTTGTTAATTATGTACAATAAAAGTGCATTTTTGTGCATTTATCACAACCCCCAACCAGCTTATTGCTAGTCCCTAGCAAATCATGTGGGAGAAAAATCAAGTCAAGCTGAAAATTCAAATTGAAACCTGCAAAATTATCCAAGCACTCAAACAAAATATCAGCAAGAAATTAGAAAACCACCCCTAACCAAAAATCAGATAGTATCCTCAATGTCTAAAAATATGTACAAATGTGAAGAAGATAGGGAAAGAGAACACCTGGATGATGATGGTCGGAACATAGCTGAGCTACCTAATCTGATTCTCCAAAACACACAAACAAATATAAAAACACATAAAAACAACCCGAAAATAAAATCACACAAAACACACAAACAAATAGAAGAAATAAGCAAAACAAATAAACAAAAATATGATACAAAAAAGGTTAGAAGCAAACTACTCATAAACCGGGGCCTCAAGAATGATTTCTTCAGCCTGGCTCACTCGCTTAATGTAATGCTTCAGTCTCTGACCATTGACTCTGAAAATTCTCCCATTGCATGGGTCCTCGACCTCGACAGCACCATTGGGAAAGACTTGTTTCACCGCAAATGGACCAGTCCACCACGACTCAACTTACCTGATGGAGATGCAAATGGGAGTCATAAAGAGGCACCCTCTGACTTGGCTTGAAGTTCTTCCTCAAAATCTGATTGTCATGAGCCACCTTCATTCTAGCCTTGTAAATCTTGGAGTTATTATATGCATCATTTCTCAACTCCTCAATTTCCGACAGCTGGAGCTTGCAATGTATACCTGCAACACTGAGATCAAAGTTAAGGGCTTTGATAGCCCAATAAGCCTTATGTTCAAGCTCTACAGGTAAATGACAGGCTTTTCTGAAGACAAGCCTGTAAGAAGACATCTCAAGAGGGGACTTGTATGCAGTTTGGTATGCCCAAAGAGTGTCTAAGAGACATGAGGACCAATCTTTGCGGTCTAGGTTCACCATCTTTTCCAGAATATGTTTGATCTCCCTATTCGCCAAATCTTTAAATCGCTCCTAGACTTGATAAAGAGTTTCATTGTCCTTCTGGGTAAACGTTAAGATCTATCATTTAAGACCATGGTCTTATGGTGTGGGAAATACTTGTTGAAAAACGCAGTGGTCATCTCTTCCCATGTTCCAATAGACCTAGGTTGCAGAGAGTATAACCAGCTTTTGGCCTTGTCCTTCAAAGAGAAGGGGAAAAACTTTAATCGCACAGAATTTGCAGCCTCAGCTCAGTTGTGGAAAGTGGCCACCACCTTGTCAAACTCCCGAATATGCACATACGGATTCTCGCTCTCTAACCCGTGAAAGGTCGGCAAAAGTTGAATCATACCCGGCTTGAAATCCAAATTCGGCATATTAGGGGGAAACATTATGCATGATAGTGTGGCCATACGCGTAGGGTGAAGGTAGTCATTCAACGTCTTTTGCTGGACCTCCTCGTTTTGAGCCATCGCAAATGGATTTGGAATTGCTAAAGCGT
>JAFMPE010119111.1:484-12045 GCA_024759925.1 Ficus religiosa | reverse complement strand
TATCTCTTTTTTTCTTTTCTTTTTTCTTTTTATTCTTTTTTAACTTTAAGCCCTTTCTATGTAATTAATTAAGTAAAACTAAGGACTCCCTTTTTTAAAACGGAATAGTTGACGCGCTTTAGTTTAATTGCAGCTCACGCAGTGGAGTCCCATTTTCTTAGATCTTCCCAAGATTACATGTTCCTACTCTCTTTCCAATATTTTTTCTAAGGTTTGCGACAAAGGGAATACATTTTGACATTTGGGAGGAAAAGAGGGAAAAAAAATTTTTGAAAATAGAGAAAAAGCAAGCCGTTAAAAGAACCTTTTGGCGTGAAATGTGAGGTAAAAATATCAAGATATTGAGCAAGAAAAATAGCTAATAAAATACATAAATTAAACAAGAGTAGAATTTTATTTATTTTACTTGCGTACTTCTTTCCTGTAAATAAATTTCTATTCTTCATTAATTTATGTGTTTTATTAGTTACTTTACTATCTCAATATGTCGGTATTTTTACCTCACATTTTACGGTACTATCTTTTTCTTACGCATCTACGAATTAAAACACTCTCAGGCTTTGAACCCCTCCCCTTCCATCCAATAAAACAATGTAGTCTGGCAATTTTGTGGTCAAACGACGTAATATATCTCCAAATTAGCGATTTAATTTAGCGGCTGGGAGTGGAAGAATTTAGAGAAGAGCTTTAATTTCTTTTTAACATGTAGATGCATACATTGAAAAAAAAAATTTTTTTTTTTTTTGAGTTAAGATAAAGATGTCTAGCAGAAAAAAAAAATAATAATAAATCGTGGTATGACAAACTCAAGAAAAAGGGCAGACTAAAAAAAAAATGATTCAATCCCCAAAAAAAAAAAAAAAAAAAAAAAAAAAAAAAAAAAAAATCTCTTGAAAATTTTCTCAACAGTAGTAAAAGAGATGTAACGAAGTCAAGTGAAGAAAAAATTGAGGGGGGGGAGTGAGTTAGGGAATGATGAAATAACGTAGAACAAACCACAAGGGAAAAAAATAATAATAATAATAAGAGAGAGAGAGGGAGGGAGAGAATTCTTTTTACCAACAAGATTTGTTGTACAGTTTATTTTGATAAATGAATAAATTAGGTATGATGAAAATAATGCCTATAAAAGGTGACGTTTATGACATTTTTATTAAAAGGCATTTGCATAAAATTTATAAGCTGAAATTACCATTTTATCCTATTATTTTTTTTTCCCCCCTAATAAGTTATAGTTTAGTTCCATTTTGTGATATTAATTTTTTCAAAATTTCAAATTTTCTTATATTTCCGGAATGTTAATTGACAGAAAACTCAAAAAAATTGTCAAAGCTAAAGACAGAAACTCAAATATGCAGCTACAATGCTGGCCAATGGAACAGATATATTGTCATCAACTACCTCTGAAATTGGAAGAGATTCAACAACTGTAGCCACCAATGAAACCAGAGCAACTCTCTGTAGTGTCAATGGCCAATCCAATTTGAAATATCCTAGTGCCGAGTAATAGTTCAGCATCCTTCAGTGTCGAAATTGGATTTCATGTTAATGCCGATTAACAATGCGGAAAAATTTTAAGGAATTTTGACTACTTATGATTGATGATCGAGAACTCACCCAATAGAAACTAAGAATCCGAAGAAAAACATGGATACGCTGCCCGCCCAACTCTTTCCTTGGTTATAAGGTAGTTTCATCAACCCAAATCTTCTTCCTATTATGTCAGCAACACCTGAAATCACCAAGAAGAATTAGTAGAATGAGAGGTGCACGACAGAGCGGAATTTGGAAGAAGGTTGAGGTGTTACCATCCCCACCAGACATCATGGACAAAGCGATCACGCCTACTGGAGATTCTCGCCAGAAGACAAGCGCGCAGACGATCAACATGAGAACGTAGTACAAAGGACCTCTGAGCAACTCCCTGCAAGTGTGAAAAAACCCGAAGCTAAACCCCCTGGCAATTTCTCTGGTATGAAGAAAAAGAATATACAGATTCATGATTGAGCAATGGAAAATTTACTCAGGATTTCCCTCTCGAGTAACAGATTTTACGAGTCCTTCATTGGACACCAGTGAAAGGCCGTGGACAATAAGCCTTGCGCAATTCACGAGAGGAACCAACAAGGCAAAGTAGCGAGCGTTCGCTGAAGTGCTATTCTACCATTGAAACCATCAAACGAAAGTAATTAAGGAACCTCATATTTAAACCATTGGCAAGCGAAGACTATACGAATTTGCTGGAATGACAACATCAGAAATTGAAATTTGCATGATGACCTTTTCTAATTTTTACACTGAGCGATCTGCAAGGCGTGCAGTGTAAATTCAAGGCATGCCGAAATCATTTTGCAAAACAAAATTTTTTTAAAGTAATTATATAAATGAGATTTCTCATTAGGTCATTTTTACAAAACACTCTGGAAAAGTAAAGATAAATGCCGCTGGGATGTTTGAACAAAAAGATTAGGATACCTGAAAATTGGCCAGGAAACCACGTAAAGCAATCCAGATAGTATGTGAACCAGCTTTCGACTTAAATTCTACAGTCAATGTATTCATAAAGATTAATTGTCAGAAACAAATAGATAAGAACATAAGTAAAATTATATGGAAAATACTGTTAGAAAACACGTGATTTCAGTCCGTGATTCTAAGACTGGCTATTTTTTGGCAACTGTACTAATTTGTATTCCATATATTATGGAATTGTGTATTAGCAAATTTCCCAAGTCAGGGGGATTTTATTTAGAAGAGTTAAGTTTTCTCTTTTGCATAAGTTTCCTATTTTTTCCCTCATGTACAAAGTGTGTATGTGGCCCTGCAGTGGCTTGTAATTTAATAAAATTTTATACAATTCCTAGTTTTTTCCATGATATCAGGGCTATAAGGCTCAAATTTCTCTGGGAAAATAATTTGTTTGCCTGGCCTTCATCGCCAAATCCTTCTTTTCTGGCCTTCATCGCCACCTTCTAGTCTTCATTCCTAGTTTATTTCTGTTCAGGTGAACCTGTCGTCCTTGTTGTTTTACTTGCCAAGAATCTGTCATCATGTCTAACACTACAGCCTCTTCTCCAACTAGTCCATCTGGGGAGATAACCTCCAAAGAAAAAACACCACAGCAGCCTGTTGGAGATCTACAGAATTTTCAGGCTGCATATAGACTAAACAAGAAGAACTACTTGAAGTGGTCCCAATTAGTCAAGACCTTTCTTAAAGGAGAAGAGAAATTGAGTCACCTCCTTGAAACTGGATCGAAGAAAGGAGATCCAGGGTTTGATGCTTGGGATGAGGAAGATTCCATGGTAATGTCATGATTGTGGAATTCAATGACTCCAGAGATTAGCGACACCTACATGTTTCTACCTACTGCAAAGGACATTTGGGAACCTATGAGACAGACCTACTCAAAGGCGAAGGATGCTGCTCAGATATATAAGATTAAGGTAAAAACTATTGTCACAGAATATGCCAATCTTTTGCAGAATATGTGGCAAGAGTTAGATCATTATCAGGCTATCAAATTGAAGTGCAGCGAGGATGCAACAATCGTGAAGGCCTTTATTGAGAGCGACAGAGTCTATGACTTTCTTGCAGGTATTAACGTCGAATTTGATCAGGTTAGGGTTCATATATTGGGAAACAACAAGCTACCATCTCTGAATGAATCTATCTCTATTATTCGAGCAAAAGAGAGCAGAAGAGGAGTTATGCTCAAGCCTGAGAACTAGGAAGCATCTGCTTTTGTTACGGATAGTGGGAAGTACCGAAGGGTAAGCCAGGAACAATCTTTGATTACTGAGAATGGGAGAACAAAAGTGTCTAAAGCCCTAAACAGAGACAGCAAAGACAATCTCTGGCGTACTCACTGCAAGAAGCCGAGACATACTAGGGACAAATGCTAGAAATTATATGGTAAGCCTGCTACAGCGAGCAAGGATTAGGGACATCGAGGAGGACAGCAAAGATATCTAGGCCAAGCTCATGTAAGCACAACAAATTCAGAGACTACACCAGATTAGGGAGAATTCAATAAAGAGGAAATTGAGAGACTCAGAGGACTGTTGAAGATGTTAGAAAAGTCGAAGTCCAGTGGTGCCTGTTCCTTGGCACTCTCCAGTAAGTCCGTCATTCCTTGTGGGTTAAAGGCCTCAGATAGTCCCATCATAGATTCTTAGACCATTGATTCAGTGGCCACTAATCACATGACTCATTCTTCATCAAAATTTAGCACCTACACTCCTTGTCCGAGTAGTAGGAAGATTTCAGTCGCTTATGGTTCACTCACCACAATAGCAGGCTTAGAGGATATACAAATCAGTCCACTATTTGTATTAAAAAATGTTCTTCATGTTCCTAAGCTTTCTACTAATTTAGTTTCCACCAAGAAACTCACCCACGATATGAGTTGTAAAGTGATCTTTTATCCTACCCACTATGTATTTTAAGACCAGGACACGGGGAAGAAGATTGGACTTGCTAAGGAGAAGGACAGGCTCTACCTTTTTGAAACACCAACTGACTCAGAGTGTCAAGAATAATCTACCTCTATCTCTCGTTTCCTCCTCAAATAAAGACACAATCTGGCTCTACCATGGTCGTCTTGGTCATCTTTCATTTGGAGTTTTGAGAACTATGTTTCCTTCTTTCTTTGAAGGAGTTGATGTCAAATTTTTTCACTATGATGTCTGAGAATTTGCAAGACATAAACGTGTCTTTTCCAACTAGCAATAAAAGAAACTCTATTCCTTTTTATTTGGTTCAAAGTGACATATGGGGTCCCTCCAGTATTCCAAATGTAATGGGTTCTAGGTGGTTTATCTCTTTTATTGATGATTGCACTAGGGTTGCTTGGATTTTCCTACTTAAGTAGGAAATCTAAAGTGAGCACTGTCCTTCCTAGCTTTCACAATATGATTTAGAATCAATTTGAGGTGAAAATTAAAAAATTATGATCAGATAATGCTAGGGATTACTTCAACCAAGTTTTGTCTCCTTGCTTTCAAAAAGAAGAAATAATTCATGTGTCCTCATGCATTAATACCCCTCAACAAAACGGAATTGCAGAAAGGAAAATGACCATTTATTAGCCGCCCTATTGTTTCAACAACATGTTCCAAAATCATATTAGGGAGAGGCTATTCTTATAGCTGCTCATATCATAAATAGGCTGCCTTTTAGGATCTTGGAGTTCTAAACACCCATGGAAGTACTCTCTAAGTTGTATCCCAATTTAAGCACCACAAACAATCTCACACCACGGGTTTTTGTTTGTTCAACCTTTGTGCACGTTCACAGTAATAATAGAGGAAAACCAGACCCTAGAGCAATCAAGTGTGTCTTTGTAGGCTGCTCATCAACCCAAAAGGGGTACAAATGCTACCACCCACCTACCAGAAAATTCTTTGTTTCTGCTGATGTCACCTTTGAAGAAGGGAAACCATTTTTTACTCAACCTTGTCTACAGGGGAAGAACTTAGTGGTAGAATACGAGGATAGAGACTTTTTTTTGCTGGACCTATCTTCTTTAAGTCATGTAAACCCTACTCCCAACTCTTCATCAAATCCTGTGACATGTAAACCCTACTCCCAGCTCTTCATCAAATCCTGTAAGTCCTACACCCATATCACCTCCCCGTGAAGGTGTTCTGGAAATTGGCTCTTCTATCCCACGAACCTAACCACCCTTTCCTACTCCTCATAACTCAAAATTCCAATTCGTGACACTTGGAGATATGAGGCAAGCTCCGGTTCCAGAACTAATACAAGTCCAAGATTCTTCTACAAATCCTGAGAATGAGGCAGCTAATTTTTCTGAACCTATTCTCCAACAGGAAACTGAGAGTGCAGATAATGATTTTGATATACCAATTGCCATTGGGAAAAAACCACGAGAGTGCACCAAACGTCCTCTTTACCCACTATCTCACTTTGTGTCTTTTGAAAAATTCTCACCACCTCATAAAGCCTTCCTTATGAGTCTAGATAACATTTAATCCTTAGGACACTATCTGAGGCATTATCCAACGAGGAATGGAGGAAAGCCATGAAAGTTGAGATGGAGGCCTTGGAAAAGAACAAAACATTGGAGATTGTGGAGTTGCCTAAGGGAAAGAAATCAGCAGGGTGCAAATGGGTGTTTACGGTCAAGTACAGAGCTTATGGAAGTCTTGAGAGATATAAGGCAAGATTGGTTGCTAAGGGGTACACTCAGACTTATGGAGTAGATTATGAGGAGACATTTGCTCTAGTTGCAAAGATGAATACAATAAGAGTTTTGCTGTCTTTAGCTGCCAACTTCCACTGGGATTTGCAACAATTCAATGTTAAGAATGTATTTCTTCATGGTGATTTGGAGGAGGGGGAAATTTATATAGATATTCCTCCTGGTTTTGAAGGAACTCTAGGCACTAACAAAGTCTATAGATTAAAGAAGGCATTATATGGTCTTAAACAGTCACCAGGAGCTTGGTTTGGAAGGTTTGTAAAGGTGATGATAACCACAGGTTACAAGCAAAGTCAGGGGGACCACTCGTTATTCATCAAGCACTCAGATGCAGAGGGAGGTATAGCCTCGTTGGTGTATGTTGATGACATGATCGTAACAGGAAATGATGAGCAAGAGGAGGAATCTTTGAAGCGGTGTTTAGCCAAAGAATTTGAGATAAAGCAGCTAGGAAAGTTGAAGTATTTACTAGGAATCAAGGTGCTCACTCAAAACAGGGAATCTTTATTTCACATCGGAAGTACATTACTGATCTCTTGAAGGAGACATGAAAGCTGGCGTGCAAACCTGCTTCTACACCGATTGATCTGAATCATAAACTTGGGGAAGCAAAAGAAGACTCAACTGTGGAGAAAGAGATGTACCAGAGGCTAGTTGGAAAGTTTATCTATCTTGCTCATACAAGTCCAGACATAACCTATGCCGTGAGTGTGGTAAGCCAATTCATGCATGATCCAAGGGAAGTTCATTTACAGGCTATCTATAGAATTTTGCACTATTTGAAAGCTAGCACTGGGAAGGGAACTATGTTTAAAAGGGATGCAAGGTTGGTGCTTGAAGTTGTACAAATGCAGATTATGCAGGATCACCAGTGGACAGGAGATCTACTTCAGGTTATTACATTTTTCTTGGAAGCAATGTTGTCACAGGAGGAGCAAAAAGCAGAACGTAGTGGCAAGGTCTAGTGTCAAAGCAAAGTTTAGAGCTATGGCGCAAGGGATATGTGAGCTACTGTGGTTGAAGATTCTTCTTAAGAATCTGAAGATTGAATGGGATGAAGCTCAAAGACTTTATTGTGATAATAAGACAACAATTAATATTGCACATAATCCAATGCAACATTACAAAACGAAGCATAATAAGATAGATAGGCATTTCATAAAGCAAAAGTTACATAGTGGTCTATTTTGCATACCGTAAGTGTCTACAAGAAATCAGCTGCCAAATGTGTTTACAAAGGGACTAAACAGCACACGGTCTCAAGAGATTATTTCCAAGCTCGGAATGAAAGATATCCTTTTACCAGCTTAAGGGGGAATGTTGGAAAACACGTGATTTCAGTCCGTGATTCTAAGACTAGCTATTGTTTGGCAACTGTACTAATTTGTGTTATAGATTTTCTGGAATTGTGTATTAGGAAATTTCCTAAGTCAGAGGGATTTTATTTAGGAGAGTTTATTTCCTCTTTTGCATAAATTTCCTATTTGTTCCCTTATGTACAGAGTGTATAAACAGCCCCACAGTGGCTTGTAATTTAATACAATTGTATACAATTCTTAGTTTTTACAAATACAGTAAAAATCGTAATCAATTTCCCTAATCATACTAGATCAAACTGCAAAATGACTTATCAATGTTGCTTTGCAGCTTAGTACTTGGCAATTCCAATTAAATTATTCTCTGAAATCCCTTATTGAGATGTGAAAATTTCAACACAATCACCATTCAACCATCTACCAATAGCATGATATATTTGCGGCCAATGGGACCCCCTTTGGTACACCATCTTGAATTGAGAATCTAAAAAATTGAATGTATGTTTTGAAGAAAGAAAAATCAGTGTAGTATGAATTCAAAAGTGAAAAAAGGGATTTGGATTTGAATTGAATTGAAGTTTTTGGATTCAAAATGGTGTGTCAAACATTTTTTCTTTAGGCCGAGAACAATAAGAAACATAAAAGACAAAAAGTGGCAAAATGAGTTCAATCTGTTGCCCCTTCAATTAAATTTTGACACATTAGTTAATTGCTTAAACATTTTTACTAATTTTAGAACTTATTTATTTGGTTTTATTGTTAAATTTAGATGACATGGTAGATAAAGAATGAAAGTATAGTCAATAAGACAAGAAAATGCAGACAATAGATCTATAGTCTTGGGAGTATAGTTAGAAAAGTGTATTATTAGTTAATTTCATTTTTAGTTCCTAAATTTTAGGTCAAATCACGTTTTGATCTCTAACTTTTAAAACGTCTCAAAATGAGTCTTCAATCTACCAAGTTATCCAGAATAGCCATTCTGTTCATTTGATTGTTAAAATCTTGACGAAAAAAGGTATTACTTCCTTTTTCACTGTCTTCTCCAACATGTAAAATATGATAAAATAACTCATACTAAATCACACATCATCCTCATTGCCTTTTCTTGTCGATATTTACCATCGATAGACGAAAAGCTTAATTTAAGATAACTTGATAAATCGAATATTTGTTATTGGGCGTTTTGAAAGTAAGGAATCAAATTGTTATTTGGCTTATAGTTATTTAATTTGAGAATTAAAAGGGTTTGGACTTGCATCTTAAAAAGTAACCTATTAAGTAGAGTAGTCCGACACTATTATATGCTTATTATTGTTGTTATATATTTCAATGTAAGATTTGAGTTTCTTTTTGTCCTTAGCACGTCCCTGCAAGATAGTGCTCTCTTTGGAGTCACTAATCTTGTATTGAATAATGTTATTCTCTTGAAATTTGTGGGTTTTAATACCATGTTAGATTTGAGACTTCCAAAGGATTAATCTTTCATTTTAAAAAGTCAACCTATCAAGGGTAATGACTCAATACCATTTTATGACTATGATTGTTATATTTTTATCATGTGAGACTCCTTTTTCTTTTTTTTTTTCCTTCTTTTTCTTTTTTGCCCTCAACAATAGATTGGCATTAAAAATGGGACTGACCCTTGTAATTAAATTGGCATATGATTGAAATTATTTTATTGAGTTGGAGCATAATTATGATTTTCTCAATTAAGTGGGGACAAAATTAAAACGTCATTTTTTGTGTGGGAAAAAAATTAAAAGGTTTTTTTTTTTTTTTTCATGTAGGGGGTGTTTGGTGAATGAGTTTAGTTTAAGATTTTTAAGTTTTAATAGTAATTTTTGTTGACTTTTCAGAAAAGATAAAAAACTTTTTCAGAAAAGATAAAAGGTTTTTTCAGAAAAAAATAAAAATCATGATGAAAAAGTACAGTTTAGTTTAAAATGAGTCTAAATGTCAAACATCCCCGTAATAAAACAAATTTCAAAATCTAATTGGGCTCCACCTACAGCCTGGAATTAGTACACCGACACCCCGCCCCGGGCAAATTGATTTACAACCTGGAATTAGTACCACGCCAAATCTATAATTATTGCGTATTGTACTTTTTTCATGTATAAAAAAAAAAATGATTGTCGATTGAGAGGAAAGAGATAAAAGGGCTTATAAATATTTATGAATTTATTTTCAATCAATAATTATCTAAAAATTATAATTTAACAGATTTAATTTATAGATTCACTTAGTTTCTGATCTTTTATGATCAAATTGTCAGTAGATTTGCATACCCAAAAAAATTATTCCAGGAAAAAAATTTGAGAAATCTATCAATTTATTTCTAGGTGACAGCCATTTGTTTTGTTTTTCTTTTTCTTGTTTTTTTTTTGGTTGTAATTACAACCATTATCGTTAGGTCGTAAATTTGATTAATTGGAAGATATTCTTAAAATTATGAGCAACAAAGAGCCTTAAGATTTTCGATATTAAAAACAGAAAAAGCATTCATCTATTAAAAAAAAAAGATATTCTTTATTTCCTTGCTAATTAATTAATTAATAATAGAAGGGTTTTTTTCATAAATAATTCCTAAATTATACACTCAGTCTTTGATTAATACCACGCTTTCAAATTTATACAACACATTATTTTAAATAATAAGTAAATAATTCTTAAATCATACACTCAGGTTAGTACCACACTTTCAATTTAATACAACGGTGGTGTTTGGTGAATGAGTTTAGTTTAAGATTTTTAAGTTTCAATAGTAATTTTTCATAAAAGACAAAAAAATTTTTCAGAAAAGACAGAAAACTTTTTCAGAAAAAGACAAAAATCATGATGAAAAAAGTACAATTTAGTTCAAACAGAACTAACAACCAAATGGGCCCAATAAGTTTTAATAGTAATTTTTGTTGACTTTTCAGAAAAGACAAAAAAATTTTTCAAAAAAAGATAAAAATCATGATGAAAAAGTATAGTTTAGTTTAAAATGGGATGTTTTGCCAAACATCCCAAACACATTATTTTGATTTTTTTTTTTTTTTTTTTTTTTGGTTACACAAACAATTTTTATGTTGGTACTTTGTCAAAAACTAAAGGAAAATTAAACAAATTCACATCAAGTGAGTTTAATTAAAACCTAAATTCGTAATTAAATATTTTTAAAAGAAAATATATACCTCTTATCTGTTTGATGATTTACTTCTAAAATAATTATAATTAGAGAATATGTTTGATCACATAAGTTAAAAACTTATCGATTTGCAAGGGAATCTGTACCTCTAGAATGTCTAATGACATTATATATTATTTTATGAATGTATAATTTGCTTTTAAAATATCTATAACGGAGAGACAATTTTCTTTTTAAAAAATATTTAATTATGGTTTTATCCATGAATACAACTTTTGTGATAAAAAAATTTAAATTCATGTCCAATTTTTTTACAAAATATTGACAGAACGGTAGGCGCAGCAATAAAAAAATGCCAAGTCTCAATTTATAAAAATAAATCATATTTTGGAGAGAGAGAGACAGAGAGAGAGAGACCTGTTGGAGGAGATTGCGCTGCGTGAGACTATCGAAGGCGAGGACGAGGCCGTAAGCGCCTGCAAGGACGGCGGCGGAAGCTCCGGCGTCCTGAGCGAGCTCGGCTGCGGAGGCGACGGGGAGGCCGGAGAGGCGCCGGCGAAAATCCGGCGGGCGGTAGAGGATGCGGAAGCGAACGACGTCGTACGACAGCGGCGGCGGGGTAAGGAGAGGAAGTGGCGGAGAGGGAGAGGGAGAGGAAGGGCGGCGCAGGATAGAGAAGGAGGAGGCGGAGAGGGTGGGGGTGAAGGATAAGAGGTCCATGGTAGCAAAATCCCTTCCGTCCCCGGACAGAGAAGGGAGTGAAAAACAATAAATGAAGAAGGTGGTTTTTGCTCTTCTTTGCTCTCCCGCTTGTCGTCTGTATGTACTTCTACTCTACCCGTGTGTCATCCAATTTAGAGCCTGTTTGGTTTAGTGGTTTAAG
>JAFMPE010119092.1:3912-15477 GCA_024759925.1 Ficus religiosa | reverse complement strand
CCCTGTATTGTATATCACTAAATTTTTATATTCTTATGCTTCAATGCTTTATTGAATTTTTTTTCCCTTTTTTTTTTAATGCTTTTTGCTAAGAAAGAACTTTCTTTAACCATGCTTTATAGGTTTAATAAGCTGAAAGAAAGACATGTATTACTTGCTTGTAAACTTCTCAAATAGAAAAAAAAAAAAAAAAAAAAAAAAAGACATATATTGATATCTTAATAAAATCTTAACAAAAGTGGCATTCCTACCTTGCCATGTAATTAATAGTTTTCTATAACTAAATTAAGTAATCTCCAAATTTGATTTCTTAACCAATTGTCGACAAGTCACTATCTTGCTTTTCCTTTTATAAAGCACAAGTCACCGTCTCATGTGTATCGTTGAAACTCTCGCCCAATGGTACGTGCAGTAAACGAATTTTAAAACTCTTTTTTTTTTTTTTCCCCTTCCTCCTCTTCCTCTGCCTCGTGTTTTTAACAATTTATCCCATGTCCGAATGAGGTATCTAAATTTAGAAATTGGAAAATTTTCGTTAAAAAAAAATGTTTGTTTCAATTTTTTTGATTTAAAAAAAACTATTTTATTTTCAACTTACTTTATACAATATTATTTTAGAAAAAAAAATTTTTTTTTAAATCTTCTCCCAATATATAATTTTTAATATTATTTTTCTTATTCCAATTAATTTTTTATTTTCAAGAAGAAAATTTTTTACACATTCAAATATAATTTTATTTTCAAAATGAAAAGACTTTCTATTTAAAATAAGAAAATTTTTCTTTTTAAAAATACACTTCCCGTCTAGGCAGAGCCTTAACCCTGCACCTTTAGGCTAGCTCCGCGTCCAAACAGAAAAGAGGGAAAGGCTTTGAATAAAAACTCTCAAAATTTATGCAGTTAAAACGAAGGAAAAGGACAAAATATCGGACTCCAAGCAGCTTAACTCGAACTAGTCTAAAATCAATTCCGGAGAAGGGAAACCATTTAAAGCGTTTCCAAACAGTAACCCAAAACAAAAAAGAACCAAATCAACAGACGATGGCCCTTTTAGCGACGAATAGCCAAGCCACAGCCATAGCCACGTTCACAGCCAAGCGTTTCGGCGCGCCTATATCCTGCAAAACATGCTCTCTCCCTCCACCATTCCAAATGCCACTGTCGTCCATTCCACTCGCGCTTCTCCTTCTTCCACTTGCCGCCTGGTCTCATCCAGGTCTTCCCCTTGGCCCACTTTTTATTACTCGCTAACGAACCTTTCCTTTGTTTATTCATTCCTTTATTTAGAGGCTATAAATATATATATATATATAGAGTTGACTGTGCGAGCGATCATTTACAGGGTCAAGATGTCGTCGGAATTGCTTCCAGTCCCCGAAGACCGCATCGTCGTGCGTTCTCTCTTTCTCTCTCTTCCTTTATCTCTCTTAAATCTCAATTCGAAGACTTGGGTTTAATTTGGCGATTGAATTTGGGTGTTTTGGTTGTGTAATAGGTCGGCGTGGGTGGGTTGGGGTTGGACTTCTTGGCGATGGTGAGGGCTTTTCCTAAGCCGGACGACAAGATCAGAAGCACCAGCTTGAAGGTACTTTTACTTTAATTTCACTTCTTGTCGGTGGAAAAAAAAAAAAAAAAAGTCTCTTTCTTTTTCAATTGTGTGTTGGACTTTGCCGACTTAAAAGCTAACTCAATAGTTGAGTCTTTTTCCTCGACCTTGTGAAGGGACCACTATCCACTTTGATATGTGATTGTGTCAACAATCTCCTTCATCACGATTGGTTAAGATGCGAGTTGTGAAAGAGGAGCCGGTGATCAGTTTATACACACGAGTAGCTTTCGGGTGCGTCTTGTTTTGGGGACTAAAAAATTTGTTACTGTTTTAGGTCCAAGGTGGTGGAAATTCTGGGAATGCTTTGACTTGTGCGTCTCGGTTGGGATTAAGTCCAAGAATTGTTTCCAAGGTCTATTTCTGTTCTCCTTAGCTTTTTTCCGGTTGTTGTTGTTGTTTTTTTTTTATTATTATTATTTTTTGGGGGGGTTCTTTATTAAAGGATTGGTACATGGATGGTGAAACGAAATCCTAGGTTTCTGATGATTCGCAAGGCAGGACTATACTGGAAGAGCTAGAAGCTGATGGCATAGATACTTCCTTTCTTGTGGTACTTTTTTTTTTTTTTTTTTGATTGAGAAGTTGCTTGCTAATTAAGAGACAGAATTGTGCGATAAATAACACACTTAATTCTATTTCCAGATTGCTAAAGGTGGTAACACGCCGTTTACCTATGTCATTGTTGATGATCAAACGTGAGGACATGTACATTCATTCCTCTATCTGTTTTGTTTGTAGATTTCAAGGATACAAAAGATTTCTTGTATATGTTACCTTATTGCATACTTGGTTAATTTAAGATTATATTGCAGGAAAACTCGCACTTGTATTTTCACCCCGGGATATCCTCCATTGCAACCTGAGGAGCTTTCCCAATCAAGTTTAGATTCTCTATTGGATGGTGCAAGAATTTTATACTTAGATGGACGCTTGTATGAAACTGCTATAGTTGTTGCAAAGGAGGTAATATATCGCTTTCTTGTCATTCTGGAGTTTAACTTAAATTGTTTGATTTTTTAAAATTATTCCGTATACATACATAAACAATACTAGCCACGCATTATGTAGAGTTACAATAATACTATGATAGCTTTGAATCCTTCAACTGCATCAAACAGCGTTAGCCACGCTTTGAACTCAATAAGTTCTTGAAGTTGTTAGTAAGTATGATACTTAAACAGTATGATAAAAACGCTACCCCATACCTGTGGCATGTGTCTGAAACTCTTTTCCCTTGTTATAATTTGTTTCCATGTTTGCATAAATTATGATCCACTCCCACGTGTTTTTATCCTTCTTAAAGTGAAAGTTGGATGAATTTACGGTAAGTGTAAAAAAAGATAAGGATGAATTCCCCGGAATATGACAGCATCAATGGGGTTCTTCTTCTGCAGGCAGCTAACAGGAATATCCCTATTCTAGTTGATGCGGAAAGGTTGAGAGAAGGGCTGGATGATCTTCTGGATTTGGCTGATTATGTTGTATGCTCAGCAAAATTTCCACTGGCAAGTTGAATTAAGTCTGAAAATTTTCTTTTTCAACTCAAAATGTATGATGTGTTTCTTTGTGCATTTTCTAAGGTTTAATATAAGAAGTAATTTAAACTGAATAGTAAATCTCTTGTGTTACAGGCGTGGACCGGAGCACCATCTTTTCCCAGTGCACTGGTTTCCATTCTTTTGAGATTGCCAAAAATTAAATTTGCAATCGTGACTTTAGGGGAAGATGGGTGCATAATGCTCGAGAGAAGTGCAGATGGTAAGTGTTCAATTATTAGTATTTATAAACGCACATACATTTTAGTAGGAACACAATATGAAGGCTTCTTAACAACTATGGCTTCAAATCATGAAACCATAATCCATTTTCATTTGGCCCGGAAAAAAAAATAAAAATAAAAATTTACAGGTTTTGATTAAACTCTATTTCTGGCAGAAGATCCCCGGAAAGAGGAAATTGATGTAGACAGCGTACTAGACTTGCTGAAGCAGCGAAAGGATGATAGCATAACCTTCCCAACTTGCATTCCATCGGTGATTTACTTTTATTGAACTCAGAGCAGACACTTTTTTTTTTTTCCCTCTCCCATCAATTTTTTTTTCATAGTCTGTTTTTTGTTTCATAAAATAAAAAGAAAAAAACTGTATTTTTGTATCACGACATCACCAGGATTTCCAAAACTATCTATTTGGAAAATTGGATCTTTGCTCGATGAATTACTAGATTTGTGTGTGTTGTGAAAGATGATGTGATGATCAAGTGGTTCGTTTTACGCTTTAGTATTTAGTAGAACCAACTGGTGTTAGACATAACCACACAAAAATGACTGACTCCATGTTTATGTATGAATTATGAAGTAGATGTTTTACTTTCTAATGTCCCTGCTTTCAAACCTCAGTCGGTGGTAAAATTAAGAGCTAATGGGATTGGAACAGTGACTGGGAGGTTGCTTGTGGGAACAGCTGAGAAGATTCCACCAGCAGAACTCATCGATACAACGGGTGCCGGTGATGCATTTATTGGAGCAATAATCTATTGTATGTTGAACCTTCCAAATTCATATATTCCACTGTCTATTTCTGCATTTTGGCCACAGTATCGTCCTTTCCACTCTTTTTTCTGCTTCTGATTACATCTTCATGAAATAAAAAAAGATCAAGATTTTCTTTTCCGTAATTATGCAAAGATCAAACTTACCACTATGTTTTATGGCACTTTCGATTCATCAATCGACTTGTAACTTTTTTTTTTGGTTTCATTTTCAGCAATCTGCGCCGACATGCCAGCGGAGAAAATGTTGCCCTTTTCTGCTCAAGCGGTAAGTTAACGAGTTACTGTCCGTTTGGAAATTAACCAGAATGTCTGAAAGATGATAATGGGATGGGAACTGATATCCGCTCTTGACCTTATTATTTTCACATTATTGTTTATCGCAGGCAGCTGCTTGCTGTAGAGCTCTGGGAGCTCGAACCGGACTTCCTTACCGCACCGATCCACACCTCGCACCATTTTTGTCCCGAGGTGATCCGTCATTATTGACAAAGTGAATAAGAACAGAGAAATGTGAACTTATTCATGCCAATGTAAATTAAAGACGCTTTTTCTACTGAATATAAAAGCAATTCATCTTAAGCAATGAATTGTACCCTATCAACTGTACAAGTAATTTGGATTTATCGAAATAAAAACAAATCTTTTTGATAAAATGCAAGCCGGTGAAGTTAATTCCCACATGGTGCTCTGACATTTTCTTCTTTGATTTGATGAAAAAACATAAATAATCTATATCTATTGTCTTCTATATCTATAGACTTTTTCAAAATCGAATGACACTTCCTATAAGGTCATTCATGTGATTGTTTTTTTTTTTTTTTTTTGTTTTTTTGTTTTTTGGCTTGTCTTGTGCTGTCCAACTAGTTACTATGAAAATACAAATAAACATAATATCTAAAAACATAATGGTATTTCCTAGATACACAAATTGGCCTTGCATAATTCATAAATAGTTCCGCAAGACATGACACAGCTACACGACTACGGGGAAAACAGTTTCCAGCAGACAAAAAATAAAAGGGTTTTCCCCATATAGTTCTTTCCCAAATCCTAGTTACTCGAAACAAAACAATAAACAATCCCATTGTTCCTACAACAAGCTATCTGCCCTTGTGGGCAACCTTTTGAAGAAACTCAGAGCGCGAGAGGGCAACTTGCTCCTGAACCTCGGAGGCCTGAGCACATACAACCCCCACAAAGCCACCACAACTCGGATAGGCACCGCGTAAAAACCGACGGCGGCAACCAAGCAGAATATCACGAACAAGAAACTCGCCCTCGGGTCTCGCCAGCTTATCAGTGCCTGAAAACGCTCCCCTTGGGAGGCCATGTCTCCAACAACAGTCTGAATCCTCCCCGCCACGCTCCTCAGCCGATCATACCTCATCCGAACAACATCCGCGCCTCTACTCGTCGGGAAGGAATCGAATTCCTCATCAAGCTCGTCGGGGAAAACGCTCTCCGCGTGAGACAGACGAGTGTCCATGTGGGGTGGGTGGCGTGGTCGGGACCTGTACCTCCACAGCCCAATAAATGCCATGTAGAGCAACGTGGCGGGGATGATGAGCTCAGGGAACGCAACGAGCAACAGGAAAAATGCAAGGAACAGGGCCGAGTAAACCGGCTTGTGCCAATTGCGCATCGACTCAACCCATCGCCCTATCGCCATGAAGCCGGAGAGGACATTCATGAGGCGAAAGAAATTAGCCTTGCTCCTCCTCATGCTCCACATGTGGGAGTCATGATCAAGCATGTATTCAACCACTTCCCGGCAGAGCGGTGGCTCCGTGCGGCTAAGCCGCGACGCCACCACGTTCATCGCCTGGTACCGCAGGCTCTCCAACTGGTTGACACCCAAGGGATGCACGTAATGCATCTTGGGTAGCATCGGCATTGTGTATATGTGAAGCATGTTGGTCATATTGGTGCAGGAGAATCTAACCGCCAAGTGAAGCTCCCCCATTTTCTTCACTCCTGTGGTGTGCAACATCAGAAGCGGGTACGAATGAGTGTAAACCCGATCAGTCTCGAGCGTCGACAACCTAATCCTCACTTTCCCAATTCGCGAATCCCGCCCCCCGGTGTTGCTCGCCATGTTCTTGTCGATCCGGGAATTGTCGAACACCCCAACCGTGATCACCGTGCAAGGATCATACACTTCCCAAGTGTACTGCTCGTTCCATTTTGGTGATAAGCTATCAACAACGGTCCGTGTTCGAACCCATTTCTGGCCGTATTTCGCGACGCAATAAGCATCCGTCGAGCCTCCTTTCCCTTCCTTGATCTTCACCGGCATAAGCCCGGTCGCCCCCAAAATCCCCATTTCCAAAACACCAATGTGGGGCTTCCAGAGATTCTTCTCAGTAGGCCTAACGTCGCTACTATATATAGTGGCTTCATCAAGCACATGGTAACCTCCATCAAGAGAAATACGGAGATGAATTCTAGACCCGAATCTCGTCACCATTTTCGACTCCGCCGCATTGCCGAAGTGGTTGTCGAGGTTAAACCACCTCGAAACGACGGGCTTCTCGTTGTTCCGCTTCTCGATCATCGTCAACGGAAGAAGCACTCTCCCGACAACCTCGTCTCTCCCCGGACCAACCCGATCCTCAACCGAAACGAACATGTAATCCTCAAACGGCTCGGCGACCACAAACATCATCTCTTCGTTCCAAAACGGATTGGAGAGGCTTCGGTTCTGGCTAGGCTGAGCTATTCTCGTCTTGAGGACTTGATTTCCCACCTGAACTTTCACCGAAAGCTCCGGAAACCTCATTAATGCGGAGACTTTCTCGCCGGGAACAAGGTCCTGCGCTTCGAGAATCGACACCCTCAAATACCAAAGCTTCGGAGACAAGTAAACCTTGGACTTGATCGAACAAAGCCCGTCGAAATGCACATTCGCCGACTTCGAATGCCACGCCTCGGCGAAGGCCTCGTCGGCCTGAGTCCCGAACCAAATCGAGACCATTACTTCACCAGCCTTGGACTTGTCTCCTTTCTTGTCCTCCATTCTATACCACTGCGGAGCAAGCTGACTATCAGGCGGAACCCGTCTCGGAACCTCGTTCAAATCGAACCAAACACGTCCCAGAATCTCATCTTTGTTGCTCTCCTTCACAAAAATCTCCGCCATTGACGACTGTATACAGTCCTTCGAAAAGGCGAAAACTTGGTCCCATTCCACACTGTTCAGACCAACCCTTTTCGTGATTCCTCTGTAGTTCCCGAGCTTAACCTCCGCCACCAGCTCCGCGCCGCCGAACAGCGAGATTTCCCGGGCTTTGACGACCCTAACGTAAAGATACTGCATTTGTTCGACGAGGTCGTAGGTCGAGCTGGTCTTGTCCTTCTGAAGCGACTCTCCGCCGAGCTGAGGCCGAGTCTCCCTGAGCGAAAACTCGCTCGACCCATTTTCGTACACGCTCATCCCCCCACCACTGGCGCCCGCGACGGGAGCCACCAGAGCCGGCCCGGTAGTTACAACAACAGGCTTCATTATCTCACCAGGGCTCGGCTCCACCGGCTTCGAGAGGCTCTGACCCTGCTGCGCGGCCTTGTTCTCTTGCATAATTTGCTGCTGTGTCGCCATGGCGGAGCTCGGACCTTGCAGCTTCTTCGTCTTCTTCGAAAACCCATTACCGGAGGCCGGAACAGAGGAGGAGGACAGTACTGTTCCATTAGGTCCGACATCCTTAACCTCCGCTCTGGTGGAGACGTAGAGCTTCAAGGAGATCTCTCCTCGGATATGGGAAAACAAGCTTCGTTTGTCGAGAGTGTGGAGCAGAGGAACCTCTTCTCCTTCTTTAGCAATGGTGGAACCGGAGACCCTGACTTTGCCGAGGAAGTTCCGGCTGTTGCTCGACCGCCGCTCGTTGAAGACGTTGACCTCTATCGTCCGGTAAGGCAGGTCAGCGACGCTCTTGACGTGAAAAACGAGTTTCTCGTTCCAAACTGGGTTTAAGTCCTTGTATTTCACCTGGGTTCTAAGCCTCTGGTTCTCGAACTCAACTTCCACGAATGGAGACGACGAGCCCTCGCCGTCTTTCGGCATGAGGTTGTGCGCCGCCACTACCTCCACCACCAGTTTTTCTTTGCCGCTATTGCTGTTGTTGTTGTTGTTCATGGTTTTTTTTTTTTTTTTTTTTTGTGTGTGTTTGCAGAGGAAGAAGAAGAAAACAAAGAGAGAACGAAGAAGAAGAAGAAGAGAGAAGGTGAAGAGGGGATGTGAAGTGACCGAGGTATGAGAAGGAAAGGACGCTGAGAGGGGAATGACAAATGATGAAATGGTGGTGGGAGGCTCAAGGAGAGAGAGAGAGATAGAGAGAGACACAGGGAGGATATGAGAAAACTGAAAAGAACAACTGTTGTTCGTGTAAGCAGATAAAGAGAAGAGCGTGAAACAGAGTTATTCCACAGAGAGTCACATTTGAGTTGGTAGAGGCAAATAGACAGTCAAAAAGAAAAGAGGAATTAAAAAAAAAAAACAAAACCTTCAATACACCCACACCACGCTCTCTACAAAGCGCGTGTTAACAACGCACCAATGGAATTGCTTTGCTTGAGTGAAGACTTGACAGAGTGTGGGGCCCAGTGGATTTCCCCCCCCCCCCCCCCCCCCCCCCGCGTTAACGTTGTTACAAGGCTTATGGTTATAACCGAATCTTATGTTGGAAGGTCAACTCTCAACTTAATTGAAACTGTTGTTTCTTATATGGGAAGAGGGTTAAGTCTTCTAAATCTTCTCAATCAATGTTCTTTTCAGTTAATTTCCACTTATGGAATCAATTTGACCAACATATCTCCTTACCATAAATTCTAACAGTCTTTATTTCTCTACTAACCAAACCATTTGGTTGGTGATCTAGTTTTAAATTGGATTTGTTTTTATCTTTTATTGTGGCAGTAAAGTAACGCCCAAATGAGGACTTTACAATATAAACAGAAAAATAAATTATTTCTTAAAAAATTACGTCATCTTTGATGAGAAAAAAGCACCGACAATTGTCTCATCATAATCATAACTAATGTATTTAAAATCTCAACTCCATCCAAATAGAGTTGACAATAAGAATTACCAAATTCATTAAATCTATATTACATCTATTAATTGGATACATTATTCTAGTTTGAGATCCGTTTAGTGAATGAATTGAGTTTGAGTTGAGTTGACTTTCTAAAAAATAATTATAAATTTTATTGATTTTTCAAAAATAAAAACAAAAATAAAAATAAAAAAATATAATTTAATTAAAATTAAATTTTTTTACCAAACACATCCTTGATCTAATTTTAATCAACTCGTCATCTTTTTCCCTCCGCGTTCACTCCAGCCTGTTTGGCGGAGATAGACCGTAGCTAACTGTAAATAAATATTTTTTTATTCTACTGTAAATAAATATAATTTTTTTTTGGTTTGCAGACCCCATTGTTTTTTTCTTTTTTTTTTTTTTTTTTTTTGCAGATAATTTCAGTTGAAGGAAGTTAAAAAAAGAAAAAAGAAAAAGCGTGCAAGGCACGCGTTAAGGGGTCAGCGGGAAAGGAGATTGGAAAGACAGAATCGAAGTTATAAGAGAGCGGGCGTGCCGAGAATCTACAAAGAATCGCATTTATTTAAAACCCAAATAAAACCAAAACTAAAATAAAAAAACTGATATTGCAACACAGACACAGGAGAGAAAGAGAGAAGACTATAATCTCGAAGTCCGAGGTTTTGGAATTGAAATTTGTCCCTTCATTTTTTTTTTGTTTTAATTTTAAAATTTAAAAGATGGTTAGTTTGTTGTTCCTTTCTTTAAGAATGTTTGGTCTGACGCAGTTTCGAGGCGCCTGTAACACGTACACGTTCCCCATAGTTTTGTAACTGTTGTAACCTGCGTGGCTCTCATGCGGGTCCCACCTTAAACCGATCTTTCATTAAGGCGGGTAAACTTTGATTCCCTCATTTGTCCTGCTGTGGCTTTTGTTGGGCCCCCACACTTGAGTTTTGACACTCTCTTCCATTATCCTTTTTTTGATGTCGTTTTTTTTTTTTTTTTTCTCCTCACACTTTTTCTAAGTCGTTTGATATTATTTCACACGTATGGATTGCATTTTAAGTTAAAAATTTTAAATTTAAATAATAATTTTTGTTAACTTTTTAAAAAAGATGAAAAACTTTTTAAAAAAAAATAAAAATTTTTTTCAGAAAAAGATAAAAACTGAGATAAAAAATTACAATTTGAACCGCATTGCAAACGAGGCCTTAGCATACATTTGGTACGAATTGTAAAATTTTGATTTGAATTGACTATACATCTATCGATGTGTTTGAATTACTGGAATTAATAAGTGTAAAAACTTGAAACGTGTTTAGAAAAAATATAAATATGAAGTTTGTTTCGTTTATTTCAAAATTCTATACAATTTGTAAAAAAATAATAATAATAATAAAATCATCTTATTTAGACTTTTTTATATAAAATTATGGACTTTTAAAATTTGAGTTATAAAACTATGTGAATAGTGAAACTAAAGAAACAAAAACAAAAATTGAATTGTAATTATATGGTTTGAATTGTAACACCAAACAAACCCTTACTATAAAATTGTATGTGAAAAAAAATGTGCCTGGGAATATTATCTCTTTATGAGAAAATATTTGAGAATTTGAGTTTTCTCTTGTTAAGCTAGATAAAGTAGTGCATGTTTTTTAATCCATGAATTAATTGTAAAAACTCTCATTCAATTATAGCTCTTATACCACTTTGTACCTTAAATTTCAAAACATAATATCCGTTGCTCTTATATATGCTTCGTTAACAAATATTGATACCGTGACATGTTATTCTAAATAACATTGAGCGTAGTTGTTTCTTTAGGTTTTTTAATACAATTTTAGTATCTTTCTTAACCAAAAAAAACTTAGTAGAAGATAAAATGTCTAAAATTCGTTTATATTATCCACGTATCCAAAAATTCACAACCCGATATATTTTGATAATTTTTGTGATTAAAATATATAAATCTTTATTTTTAAATCTAAAACATATTTCGATACCTCTTCAAAACCAAAACTTGAAAATGTTGACAAATATTTGTATGCATATATGGCATTGACTACTATATATTTTGAAAACGTTGATTCAAATAGCTTCACAAGTACAAAAATGAATTGAAGAACAGTCCTTAAGAACCGAAGCCATAATGAAAAAGGCTTGGACGTCGCTAAGTAGGTTCTGCTTCATGTACCTTTATCACATGTACTAGGATCTTGAAAAGTGAGAGTTTCAATTCTCCCAAAAGGAAATCTGTTATTGCCCTATCAACATTTATTGTCCCTCCGTGTTGGTTCGGGTTTTTAGTTACTCACTTTTGTCTCCTATGCTTCTCGGCGTGTTTTCCTGCATTTGACCTTTGAT
>JAFMPE010119075.1:19307-30873 GCA_024759925.1 Ficus religiosa | reverse complement strand
AGAGAGAGAGAGAGAGAGAGAGAGAGAGAGAGAGAACTCATTCATAATCTAGATCATCTACAAAAGCAGAAACTTACCAATTTATCGCTCCATCCAAGAATCAACGTATGGTTTTGCTCAACTACCTCACTTCTTCCTTTCCTCAACGAATCAAACTTTTCCGAAATTGCATCAGAGACAAGTCCAAGCATCATTGCGAAGATAAGCATACCACCAAAGCTAATTGAAACAGAAACTAATCTTTCACCGATTTTTTCGGAGTTAGCATGGTTGCCAGAATCAGCCACATAAGTCCAAGATAACCAAAGGCATTCTGCTAAGCTATCATCTTTCACCCCAAAAAGTGCCAACCCACCAAGACAAATAAGTAACAGAGTTGCAACTAGCAATCCCAACGGCTTAGCATATGGGTGGACTGATAAAAGCACATCGACCCGATACGCTAGCTGCTTGTTCAAAGAAACTTCTTCTGTGATATTTTCTGATGATCTTGATCTTGAGACTGATACATAGTCAGTGTACTTTAAGACAAATATAGGGATGGATAAAAGTGTGACAGAGACAAAAAGAGCTAATCTTTTTAAGCTTTTGCTTGGGAGATCATCAGTTTCCCCTGCAAAAGAATGGACAGAATGTATTGATTCTGACAAGTTGTGGGCTTGGAGTATAGTTTCAAGCTCAGAAATATGCTCCTACACACACATGCCAAAAAAAATTAAAAAAAGGTTATGAAGGAAAATTTTGATGCAAAAATCCGTGAAAAATAACAGAAATATGAAAACCACTGGAAATTTCCCTTCTTTCTTTAAAGCACAAAGAAATTCTGCTACAAAAAATCCATAAAAAACAACAGAAAACTGAAAATCAGTGGATTTTTTTTTTCTTCCTTTTTGGCAAGGCATTAGACTTTTTCATAATTGACTTGATTGTTAAAAGAGAAGTTATGGTACAAAAATTCTTTTTTTTTTTTAACCTGCAAAGCATTGACTTGATTGTGTAAAGAGAAATTCTGGTACAGAAGTGACGAGAAAACCGTGATCAGAACCTGCATTTCCCCACAAAAAAAGAAAAGAAAAGAAAAAAGAAAACTCTCAGCTTCAAAAACACAAATTTATGCAATTATATTTGTGTATATATATATAGGCGTATACAGAGACAGAACCAAGAACACACCGCCCCCGTGACAGCCATCTTCCATCGAACTCGAAACTCCAATCCATGACCGATAAAACCGATCGCCTTCTTCGGAGCGGAAGCCTTATCGCCGGAATTTTCCGACATCCGAACCGAAACGGCGTCGACTCGGCGGTCGGTTCCGAGAGGCTTGTCGGTCCGGCGAGCGAAGCCGACTCTCCGGCGAAGGCCTGCATGGTGGAAAGCTCTTTGCGGCTGCGGCGGCGGCGGAGGAGGTGGGGAGAATCTGGGGGTTTCGGGGAATCTGCGGGGGTATTTTGGGAAATTGGAGGGGTGGTGGAGAAAGGGCGGCGAAGGGAAGTACCAGTCTCTGCTGGACGACGCCGAGGCTGTGCCCGCGTCGGAGTCAACGGACATAACTGGTAACTATTTTATGGTCTTGGGAGTATTTTCGGAAATAAGATCAAGTTTTTTTTTTTTTTTTTTTAAGAGCAAAAATAAAAAGTAGAGCTAAAGCATTTGAACGAAATGATTGTTTGGCTTTGAGAGGGATTTAAAGTGGGTAATGCGAAAGGAGTTGTTTGATTATTGAACAAATTATGTTTGTCGCCTTTAGATTTTAGAATAATCTTTGGTTATAATGAAATGGCATTGTCTGCCTCTAGATATTAGAATAAAATTTGGTGATACTGAAATGGCATTGACCACAAATAGTAACAGGTTTAATTAGAATGCAAATAACGAGGAGAAAAAAAAAGAAAAAAAAAAAGGAACGACAGTAAACAAATAGTGACAATGCAAACCACAACATACTAATTGGTGACAATAAAAATGACAGAAAAATATTAAGACACCAACTCTAATATCAATTTTTAAGTATCAACTTATATGGTATATGAATTGTAATTTTTTTTAGCAAGTATTTAAAGTATTATCACATCAATTAATTATATTTATTAATAAAAATATGATACATGAGTTGGTACTCAAAAAGTTAGAATTGAAGTTGATGTTCCTAGCACTACTCGTGTTTTTAAGCTTTATATTTATGGTCTTTTGCCATTTTGAGTAGTGATAGAGACACCAACTCTAATCCTAACTTTTTAAATATCAACTCACGTGCCATATTTTTATTGGTAGTTGCAGTTAATTGATGTAGTAATGCTTTAAACATTTACCAATAAAAAAACGACAACTCATATACCATCTAGGTTGGTAATCAAAAGTTGATATTAGAATTGGTGTCCATATCATTTTTCTTTTCTAAAAACACACTTGAAAGAAACGGTTAATTTCAAAAATAACACATGGGGGAAAAATATTATTAAAACTAGCACAACTTTTGTTTCTTTTCATTGCTAGCACTATCACATCATTTTTTTTTTTTGATTTGTGGGACCCAGAAGCTTTTAAGGGATGTCAAATTCTAGGATTACCCTCATCTTCCCACCACCTAAATCTCCCTCTAATGCCCTAACTTGATTTTCAAACCATTTTCAATAGTTTAGAGAGAAAAACTCCCATTTAGAGAAAGAAAGAGAGCGAACGAGAGAGAGAGACCAACACCCATGGAAACCGTCAGAAACTGCTCCAAAATCACTCGGAAACGCCTGAAACCATTGGAAACCACTACCCATACCCTCTATAAAGATTTTTGAACTCTGTAATAGGTGAAAAATCTTCTAAAACCACTCAAATCCAATCAAAAATTCTTAAGTCTTCCATGTCCAAACCCACAAAGTTAACGGAGAAAAACATTACTCTTGAAAAGAGGTATCCCAGAGAAAAGGCCATTGGCGAAGAAAAACCCTAAAAAACCGGCTTTAGAGAAAAAAAAGAAAGGCACCCAAGGAAGGGTTAAAGAGAAAATAAGGGGAAAACGAAGTTAAAGAATCCAAGAAGCCAAAAGAACCCTAGAAGAGAAAAAGAACGCGAATGTTAAAGAGGTAAAAATTTTGCATTTTCAATTAATTTTTTAAAAAGTTTGCATTTTTTTTATAGACATTTAGTAAACATGTGCATTTTTAATGAGAAATGTTTGCATTTTTTATTGATTATATAAAAAAATTTTGCATTTTAATTGTGTTTTTGACGAGAATCTGCATTTCTAATTGATTTGTTGAAAAAAATTTGCATTAAAAACGTAAAATTTTTTATTTTTATTTGATTTTGTGACATAAAGTAAAAGTTTATTGGTTTGGTAATTAGATATTGAGAGGAGAATTGGGTGTATTGGTTTATATAAATTTTTGATTGCTGAATGTGTTTGGGCTTCTGTTGATGTTTGGTTAATTGCTGGTGGTATTGAAAAATGCAATTGTGTGGTTATTAATCTGAGATCATGTTGTAATTTTACCTATATGTCATTTTTATGATGATTTATTAGTCATCAATTTAATTACTTAGAGTTCTGTTATTTCCTACTGGTCATTTTTATGATTACTTTTTGGTCAGAAATATAATTACTCTCTTGTGATACCATTACCACAGGTTCAATATTATGTTCGATGTGTACCGGATATTGAAATTACTCATGCGAAAATAAATACTTTCATTAACATTACAAAGACTTGTAAAAACTTGAAAGAGTGGTTGTCACCCCAACAATACTAGAGAATGATCTGGCAATCATACATTAAGAAATTTCTGAAATTGAAGATGCTTGGCTGGGTTGGGCTAGTTTTGCACAACATAGTAATGCGTTTGATAGATCACTCAATAAGGGGTGATGCCCTGTGGTCTGAGGTTGGCGAAAACCTAGGCAGATTTTCCATCAAAGAGTTCTGCCTGATAATCGACATGAAAGGTATAGGACCTATCTATCTCGCACTGGCGGTTGATAACCAATTAATGAGTACATATCTTTCTACATTACGAGCCGTATCGAGAGAACATTTGGAGCTATAGCTGTCGAATGCAAAATTTGACAATGACAACGACGTTGTCAAGCTTGGCTTACTGTACATGATATTTTGCATTCCTCTTGCAAATGAAATTTCGTGAAGGTAGACTCAAAATATTTTGCCCTAGCTGATAACTTGGAGGAGTTCAATGCTTTACGTGGGGCGTGCTTTCATGAGAGGTAACCTAAGCTGCAATATGTGATGTAGTTGAAAATAGGCTATCTTCACAAAGAAGACCATTAAAAAAGGCTGATAAAGTGCATTATAGTATCGCGGGCTTTCCTCATGCCTTACTCGTTTGGGCATGTGAGAGCAACCCAACAACAGCAGACAAATTCACGATTAAGCGCATTGAGGCCATTCCTCTTATGCTGTCATCGACCTCCGTGAATAATATGAAGTTTGATGCTGTGATGTTGGCTTCAATTGCTATTGGAGAGAAATAGGTAATTTTATACTATATTATTAATATTGTTAGTGTCAATACAAGTGTTGGTCATTTACATAATGATTGGATGATAATTTTTGTAATAACCATGATTTTGTTAGTGTCAATACTAGTATTGGTCATTTTATATAATATCCCGGTCGTAATTTTTTATTGAATCAAATGTGTGCAGTTGCAGTATTTTGTGATGATGCCAACTAACAAAGAGATGAAAAAGTCATGTGTTGCACAACTATATTCGAAAGACCTTACAGTTATGCCTCAGACACCTCGTAAGACACCTATCATGCAATCAAGTACCATGACAAACTTCGATTAGCTGGAGTTTCAAAAAGAGATTCGAGGAGAGGTCTAGTCAATGAACAAAAAATTAGACAAGCCGAAAAAGGGACATAAGAAGTCTAGAAAGCTCCTATGTAAGGTTCTAAAATTGTTGTATAACCTCAATGACAATGTTGAGGGGAACCCAACCACTGCGTACCATGTGAGCTACAAGCACAAAAGGAATGTTCAGAACGATGACTTGAATGGCATGAAAACCGATTCTGGTGACCTCTGATTTGGCCCTCAAGATGATGACTTCCTTGACTCTGACATCGGTGATATTGTGGATAAAGGTATGAAGGTAGCCATGGACTTCTTAAATGCTAATAAGGTGATTATTTGTAGTTACCAGTAATTTCTATGATGACCCCATGGTAATTGATATAATGACCATTGATGTTTTCCCTTTTTGTCAGAAGACAAAGATGAAGAGAAATAAGATGAAGAAGAGGAAGAAAATGAAGATGATGAGTGAGAAAACAATGAGGCAATCCTGAAAATTTCTATGTTAGGTATACCTTATATGCAAATGGTCATTTTTGTAATGACCTGTGGTAATTGATTTAATATAATGACTGCTGATGTGTTCCCCTTTTGTAGGAAGACGAAGATGAAGAGGGAGATGAAGAGAAAGAAGTTGAAGAAGATGAAGATGATGAGGGAGAAAATGATGAGGTAATTCTAAAAATTTATGTTTTGGGTATACCTTATATCCATATGGTCATTTCTATAATGACCAACTAGTAATTTTTACTATGACCTAACTGTGAATTTACACAGGAAAAAAGTAAAGAGTATGAAAAAGAAAGATATGAGGGAGAAGCCAAGGAAAATGATGAGAAAAAGTATGAAAATTGCAAGGGAAGGAAGAGGAGAAAAAGGATGAAGCAACTACGGAAAAAGATGAGGAGAAAAAGGATGAAGAAGCCAAGGGAGAAGAGAAAGAGAGAAATGATGAAGAAGTAGCCATGGAATAAGATAAAGAAGAGAGAAAGAATGAAGAAGTAACCAAGGAATAAGGGGAGAACATAAATGATCAGGTTGTTACATATGTATTAATTTTGCAACAAACAAACAAACATAGTCATTTTGATTGTTACCTACAAGTCATAATTTTTTGACATGTTTAATATTTGTCATTTATAGATCCCTAAATAGAAGAGGTCCAAAATTTCAAGGCTTGGACAAAAGAGGTTCGGACCTGTGGTTGAAAATGGCTTAATAGCCCATGCTCCAACGAAGATGCTCAAATTTTATGCCCTCCCACGAGGTTTCTCAGATGAACATCATAAAAAGAACCTAGAGCCGTTCAAGGTATGGATAAAGAAATGATTATTGAAGAAGTCTCCTTAAGGGTAATTTGGTTGTGATAAAGAAATGTCCTTTTACTTTGAAAATGATATTTAATATTGTCTTTACTAATTTAATTGTTTTTTTTTTTTTAGGAAATGACATGGCCGATGCATCGCAAAGTATGAGACGTTGGACAAACACCATGACCTCAGATCTATGGCAGTTGAAAAAAAAATTGGTTTTATGAGTTTGCAACCTCTCCTGTGTGGTTTTGGGATGAAGTAAGTAGTCATTTTGTTTTTTACCATGTAGTCAATTTTTGTTGACATTATGTACAGTAAGTAATTTTTGTGTTGACTCATATTGTTTTGCCCTTTGTTTCTAGTTTGTGTATTCAGCACATTGACATTATATTCTACTATCTGAGAAAGAAGATCATGCATTTTTCAGAACTACTACAATGAAAGGTCACAATAGTGGACACGTTTTTTAGTGCCAAAATTGGTGCATTGTGGCTCGTCTACAAGACAAAACCAGATAAATTTGATTAGGGATTGTGTGATTCTTTACTGAATATCATACTTTGCATGTCTATCCGTTGCAGTTTGTCATGGTTTGAGGTGAATACTATGCTAATCCTAATGCATTTGGAAGATTTAAAACATTAGGGTATTAGCAAAGCTCGACCTTCTGAATAAGACCATTAAAGTGTATGACTCTCTGAATTCTGAAGGCCCTCACAATGACAAGGTCCGAAAAGCATTATAATGTATGTCAAAGTTTATTCCAATATTGACTGAGAGGATCAGTTTATTCGAATTCAAACCAAGGAATCTTCTGGGAACTTATCTAATACCTGTCATCATCATGCAAGATATTGCTCGAAAAGAAAATGGGTGAGTTAATGTATTGATAATGTATTCCTACAACCTTTTTAACTGTAATAATGATGTGGTTTGTGATTCCTTCTCATTTGTTAACCGTTAAACAAGGGTGACTGTACATTTTTATCATTAAGCATGCTGAATGCTTGATAGAAGGGAGAAACATACGTTATTGGGTTATTCAGAGATGCATGAATATGTTTTGGGAGTGGTTAACATTATTTGTGGTCATATGCCCAAAAAAAAAAAAAAAGGTTGAAGACAATTACAAAAGTGATGAGAATGTGGATATGATAGAATTATAAATAACTTTTTTAAAAAATATTTTTATATTTTCATTATGTAAATAACCCCATTATGTTCTTCACTAGAGACCATTTTTAAAGTTTTAAATCTCTTTTTGTTGCAACATGTAATGGTTAACATGTTATCTTTGCTCTTCAATATATTTTTGTTAAACCATTAATACTGAGAAGGTCATAATAAAATTGACCTATTGGTCATTATGAAAATGACCGTTTGGGTTAATCTGTTAAATGTTATACAAATCTATGTTTTATTTTTCATTATCGATAACGTATAACAACTCCCATTTTTGTTTTAGAACCCTTGTTGTTACGTCAATTTCAATATATTTTTGTCAAATTATTAGTACTGAAAAGGTCATAATGAGCTTGACTTGTTCGTCATTATGAAATAACCATTAGAGTTAAACTATCAAATGTTATGTAAATTTATTTTTTTTATTATAGACAACGTATGACAACTCTTATTTGTGTTTTAGAACATCTGTTGTTACGTCAATTTCAATATATTTTTGTCAAACCATTAGCACTGAGAAAGTCATATAATGGAATTGACCTGTTACTCATTATGAAAATGACTATTTAGGTTAAATTGTCAAATATTATGCAAATCTATTTTTTTTTCCATTATAAACAACGTATGACAACTCTTATTTGTGTTTTAAAACCTTTGTTATTTTGTCAATTTCGTATATTTTTATCAAACCATTAGCACTGAGAATACCATAATGAAATTGATCTGTTGGTCATTATAAAAAATACCATTTGGGTTAAACTGTTAAATGTTATACATATATATAATTTTTCATTATAAACAACATTTGACAACTCTTATTTGTGTTTAAGAGCCCATGTTCCTATGTCAATGTCAATATATATATATCATACCATTAGCACTGAGAAGGTCATAATGAAATTGACCTCTTGATCATTACGAAAATGACCATTGAGATTAAACTGTCAAATGTTATGTATATACAGATAACCAAACACAATCAATCATAACACCTAAATAATAAACCCATAAATGTAGTACTACATAAAATTATGGCAAACCGTGCGTAATTGCAAATACAAAATAGTGATAACATATATAAAACCATCACATAACGGTGCTCTGAGATGTGGAAGATTATTTGTTCTGGGATCCCGCTTTGTCTTGGGAGGATTGATAACTTGGGATTTCACTTCTTCAGAAACGTTACAGCCCTCGGCGCTGCCAATCGGATGGATATAGGTTCATAGGGTTCATAGAGAGCCTCTTTCATGTAGTAATAGGAGTAATAATTGTAGGTAGTAATAGGAGTAATAATTGTAGGGATCAATTCATCTGTGGTTATAGACGGCCATAGCATGAGGACAAGGAATTTGATCCACCTGAAAGTGTCTATAGGTATAGGTCCTTTCTCTTATATCTACAAACCAAGTCTAAGCGGCCTTATTAGTAACGACATACTCAAACTGATCAGCTAGCTGAGACTGTAAACAAATGGAAGTTGAACACATTAGTTTCTCCGAAGTCATTATCAAAATTAATATAAGGTCATTTAAAAAATTACTGGTCATTACAAAATTTAGCGTATACCATAAGTCATTTTTAGTAGTTATCAAGTACCATTACTATTAATCTTAATGAAAATTGTGTGTGAAGAAGTTTCTTTGCCATAGGGGCCAGTTTCGATGTAAGTTTTAGGGCCTCTTCACGTTTATCGACAAACCACATTTGTAGTAGTTCTCTTAACCATTTTACTAAGAATCCCACTGGTATTAACCTGGTTTTCCGATCCACACTGTTCAATGACTCAGCAATGTTGGTTGTCATGATCGCATATCTCCGTCCATTGAAGTATGCTCGTGACCATTTTTGATGATCTGCTTGCAAAAGGTATCGGTGCATGTCGGGGTTACGATTCTAAATGGATTCTATGTGACACCGATGCTTGCTGACAAGATAGCCCTTGATGCACCGTAAAAATAGGTCTTTATAGGGCCTTTGAAATTTTTGTACCTCATTTTCAAGTTTGTAGCCAAGTATTGAACGCATGTCTCGAAATCAGCATTTGGATAGACAATGCTAGCTACATATTCGATACCCTTATGCCTATCAGCCACAATAGCCAGAGACTCTTGCGTGCCTATTGAATCTGTTAGTTTCTTGAAGAACCATTTCCACGATTCATTGCTCTTCAACGGAACGATACCAAAAGCTAGTGAAAATATGGTGCCATTTGCATCGTGACCACAAGCAGCAAGTAACATTCCTCCAAACCTAGCCTTTAATACCGATCCATCGACCACAATTACTGGGTCAACCATGCTTCGATGGAGCTAAGCACATGTATAAGTATTTTAAACTATTTTCTGAGTCGGTTTCAATGTGAATGTCGAATTTAGGATTTTTTTTTCTCTTAACTATTTTACCCCAGGCAGAAAGAACTGTAAAGGGCTAAGAGAGGTCATTATTAAAATTACCATGTGGTCAATATATAAGTTACCATGCCGGTCATTAAAATAATTGCCATGGGGTCAATATAAAATTTACCTTTGTATGACTCTGCATCATCGCCCCGTAGACTAGTCAATGTAGCTTCCTTCCCTCACCATGCTCTTAGATAATTGAAAAACTCTCTAAATTCATCATGCATGTCCCGAATAATTTCCTGAGGTCTATATAAGGTATTAGTTGGATCCATATATTTTGCCTTTACACACTTTCTGATCATCCAACTCTTGGATTAACGATGATGCCTTTGAACGATTTCAATAGTGCAAGTATGGACTTCATCGTACGTCTTCACAACTCTTCATCCTAGTCGCACACAACTGCCATTGACATTTATCATCATATATACATACCACATGCAATAGAGTAGTGGTTAACGTCTTCATCTTGAATTAGTAGTGTTTACTTATGGCATTGTGATGAAGATGGTATTACAGTAACTTTTTGTTATCAAAAATATTCTTTACACTCATTGTGATAGGTGTAAAATCAGCTATTACTACTGCACTAGAAAAATCATCACTACCAGATACATGAGCAGCTTGAGTTCTAGTTCTATTGACAACAGATTGGATCTAATGCTTCCTGCGATACTCTTCTCGTTTGAATCACAAGCAGCTTCCTCATCATTGAATTCCCCAGCATTACAATCATTATGGTCTATGCCTAAGTTATTGTTCAAGAATTCATCTTGCTCTTCAAGTCCATCTTCCATGTGCAAATCCAGACCTACTATAGGAGGCGGGATAGGAGGATGGATAGAAGAAGGGGTGATAAGATTGTTAACAACTATAGGTTGCACGACTTCATTACTTTGTCCACCAACCCTAGAGGTTGCATAGATATGTGGTTGCTTTCCCCTACCTTAGGTGGTATCACTTCGGCCACTAACTCATCCGGTACATCGATGCTAATTGAGAATTTACTAAGCACGTGAACATTCTTCTTCTTCAGTTGTATGTAGAAATTAACGTCAGTGTCACACTATATCCTCACATAAGGCATTCCAAGTTCAACGGCGTATCTTATGACTATAATCTTTTCTTGGCCCCTCAATCCAATAACACTCCTCATCAACTCAACAAGATCAACATAAGTTGCGGTAAGGGGCATCGATATTCCCTTCATTTGACCACCAACATATCTCGATATACTGTCCCACTGACTATTATACTTGATGAAAACATAAATTGCAGCCATTCCTAAATGAAACAGCAAGATGTTAGTCAATATCATAATTACCATTTGGTCAAAATATTATGATCGATTTAGTTATCATAATGATGACTAAAAGGTTATTATGTTGTTTACCATTAATCCTATTGAAAGTTTTTCAGAACGGGAAATATTACACTAAGAGACCAAAAAAATACAAGAAATCTATCTTATTATTTCTATTATAGACAACGTATGGCAACTGCCATTTATGTTTTAGAACGCATGTTGTTACGTCAATGTCAAGATATATGTATCATACATTTAGCACTGAGAAGATTATAATGAAATTGATCTACTGGTCAATATGAAAATGACTATTTAGGTTAAATTGTCAAATATTATGCAAATCTAATTATTTTTCCATTATAGACAACGTATGACAACTACCATTTATGTTTTTAAAATCCCTGTTGTTATGTCAATATTAACATATATGAATCACACCATTAATATTGAGAATATCATAATGAAATTGACCTGTTATTCATTATGATAATGACCATTTGTGTTAAACTGTCAAATGTTATGCAAATTTAATTATTTTTTCATTATAG
>JAFMPE010119075.1:660-12969 GCA_024759925.1 Ficus religiosa | reverse complement strand
CTTCATGTGGTGAGCTTTCAATGATATACTCCCCAACTCACTTAATTTGTCTAAGAGAGGTGTGGATTCTAATCCTCCCTGTAGTCGCTGTGGGGTTGATACCGAGTTGGGTTGGCACTCCGTATAGACCAGTAATAGAGTGAGGAAGATTTGGAAGAAGAGTTCACCATGGGCGAAGCTGCGTATGCTAGATGCAAGAGGCTTCAATGGACTTTGTATGACTACTAGGGAACAGCTCAGTCAAGAGGAGCTTGAGATCTTGGCTATGATTGCTTGGGCAGTTTGGTGGACTCGGAATCTTAAGAGTTTTTGAGTCCAAATGGAAGAATACTGAGGAGGTTTCGGAGATTGCAGGGCATCTACTTGGAGAATTCCAGACTTGTAATAAAATTGAATTGTTCCCATCTTGTCATAGTCCAGTACAGCCACCGCGTTGGAAGGTTCCAGCTGCCGGATGCCTTAAGCTTAATGTTGATGCAGTACTAATAGTGGGAGGCTTTTTTGCAGGTGCTGGAGGGGTGGTGAGAGACTTAAATGGGAATGTTATTGCATGTTTTGTTAAGAAATTAGTGGGGTCCTTTTCTCCGTATGTTGCTGAATGTTTGGCTTTTCGACAAGGTTTATAATTTTGTCACAGCGTGTGGGCTGTAAATATCCGTTGTTGAAACATAGGCTCTTGCAGTAGTCCAAGCTGTGTATTCTTGGGAGACTTTTGATGATGCTGAACTTATTATTTCTGATATTCGAAAGGGTTTGAATCAGGTTGGTACTTTTTGTTGTCATATTCCTCGTAGTGAAAATATAGTAGTCCACCTATTAGTTAATTCTGTCTTTTATTTTGACGAGTTTGTAGGTTTGGATGTTGTGCCCTGGCATATTGGGGGAGTTATTTTAATCGATTTGGCTTTTTAATAAAATTCAAATTTTTCTTCAAAAAAAAAAAAAAAAATCACAGAAATTCTCATTAGATCTCTTTGTGAAAACTTTTTTTTTTTTTTTTTTCCCTAAAGGATGTAAATACTGTCAGTTTCGTGACATACAGTTAACCAAAGAAATTGCTTAATGACATGAACAACTTTTTTTATTTTTTTGGAATTTGACAGCAAACAATGTTTGTTTTTGCTAAACAGGCAACATTATAATACAACAAATATATATATATATATATATTTATGACAAAACGTGGCAGTTATGATATTTTTTCTTCAATTTTCTATAATGGCAACCGTGATTAATTAGAAATTGAAAAAAAACCATGATTATTTAGGCTAGGCACATGATTATGGTGCTGTATTTATATTTTTCAGAATTAGACCGAAATTAAAAAGATAATAAAATCAATATAAGTAATTATTACTCTCCACGCTCCACCGAAGTCAACTTTATCCGAGACTGTTATCGTCAACGGACGGCAGATATTGATTGGCCAATCAATTATTTGATCGACCAAAAACAAAAAAAAAAGAGAGAGAAAGTCATGAAGACAACAAAAACTGGGTAAACATCCAACGAACCGGACAATTAGAACCGCACGGAACCCAGCATTTGGGAATATTTTTCGTCCAGAGAAGAAGAGATTCTTTTTGTGCTTTCCTTTCTTTTCATCTGCAGAGAAGAGGAAGAGAAAGAAGAGTGATTGTAGAGAGAGAGAAAGAGATGGGTTCAGCTTCACTGATCATTCCGTTGACATCGTCTCTCGGAAGCACCAAATCTGAGCTCCACACCGTCTCCTCTTTCGTCCCCAAACACGGCTACTCTCTTAGCTCTCTGTCTCCGAAGACGAGTGGCTCTGCGAAGCTTAAGCTGATCTCCGGCCGCTCCATCGTCTGCAAAGCCGTTTCCACGGAGCCTCACACTGAGGTCGAAGGTCTCAACATTGCCGAAGACGTTACTCAGGTGTCTTTCCTCTCTTCTTTTTATCTGCTACGAATTCAGAATGTTCCTTCACTTGTTTCTCAGCTTACTAATTTCATTTCATTTACTGGTAATTATTCTTATTTTCTGCTTGTTTCTAGAAATTGTCGTTAGCTTAGCAAAGATTTTGCTTCGCGTGAAGAATTTTGAATTTTGCGTGTTAAGTAATCCAACTAATTAGTGTTAGTGTGTGTGTGTGTGTGTGTGTTTATTTTATTTAAAGATTATGAAAGGGAATTTGATAGGTTTTCCATAGAATTCACAGTTAGTCTTTCACTTTCTTTTTCTTAGAACCTTAAATGCACCTTTGAATCACTTTCTTTTTCTTAGAATCCTTAAATACGCCTTTGAATATTCTTCTTCAAAAAAACATGATTGGAGGCACAATGCAAAAAAAGAATAAAATTTTGTACGCTTTACAATTAGCTCTTGCCATTTTCTGGGGTGTTTAGTTTTCAGAGAGAGAGAGAGAGAGAAATCACTGCCCCTCATAGTTTATGAACCAGTCAATTGCTGCTTGACACACAAGTCTATGACAATCTTGAACTGTATGTAGGACTGATCTATTTTCTTTTTCACCATGAAAAGACTAGAATTGAGAAGTAAGAAATGTAAAGAACCTGTAAATAGCAATGGTGTAAGTATAAGAGCTTCTTGTTTCTACAGAAAACTATTCATTTTTCCAATTAGATAATGGAACCTCTTTGTGGTTAATTCATCTCCGTTGGTTGCTTTTGATGATGCAGCTTATCGGGAAAACTCCAATGGTTTACCTGAATAATGTCGTAAAGGGATCTGTTGCAAACATTGCTGCCAAGCTTGAGATAATGGAGCCATGTTGCAGTGTTAAGGACAGGTGAGGAAGCTATAGATGCAAAATTGTCAGCAATGAAACAAGAACTTAGTAGTCCAAAAAATTAAATTACTATATGCTTTTCAAATATATCATGGTCCAGGCTTAGTTACAGAGATGATCTGGCGTGTTATACTTGCACAAAAAAAAAAAAAAGGCCTAATATATTATATCCTCAACACATTCTTTTTTATGTTGCCGACAGGATAGGGTTCAGTATGATAGCTGATGCTGAGCAAAGAGGACTTATAACGCCTGGAAAGGTAACAAATGGGATATAGCTTGTATATGGAAATTGAGAAATGTGTAGTATGTAGACAGATATAACCCCCAAGTTTCTTGCATTTGGAGATTTCCACTTCAAAGTTTTAAGCAGGCTAGAGCTAACCAGTTTCCTTAACAAGTTGTGTGATATTAGAACAGTTAGAATGGGCTTAAAAGTAAATATTTTCCTATGATTTAGGCATTGATTTGGCTGGGGACTTGATTTTTAGTTATTTTTACACCTCCACTGGTAAATGGATATGAAAAATAAATGGCACCGTCTGCTATAAAATCACTTAATTATTTTTTGGCTTTGGTTCTTGTGAATAGTGAATACTGCTTTGGTGATCCTTCCAATTCTTTATGACATAGTTCCTTCATTTCAATTATTCTTTAGAGTATTCTGGTTATTTTTTGGCTTTGGTTCTTGTGAATAGTGAATACTGCTTTGGTGATCCTTCCAATTCGTTATGACATAGTTCCTTCATTTCAATTATTCTTTAGAGTATTCTGGTGGAACCTACAAGTGGAAACACTGGCATTGGTCTTGCTTTTATTGCTGCCTCTAGAGGATATAAGCTCATATTAACAATGCCTGCTTCAATGAGTCTGGAAAGAAGAGTTCTCCTCAAAGCATTTGGGGCTGAGCTTGTTTTGACTGATTCAGCCAAGGGCATGAAAGGAGCAGTTCAGAAAGCTGAAGAAATATTGAATAGCACACCCAACGCATATATGCTTCAACAATTTGACAATCCTGCCAATCCTAAGGTTTGTGCTCCCTTAAGATGGTTTATATGTGGTCACCTTGTTGTCATAATAGGGTGGGTGCTGCACCTGGCCACAACACTGCAACAATTTGCCTGAGTCTTCCGGAACAATATTGTCTATTTCCTGTTTTATAGAATGAAGTTTAATTTTCAATCTAAAGGAGGAAGAGGAACACACACGTTAATTAATATGCCACCCGAGATTTAATTGAGAGATTTAATAAATCATAGAGCATAAATAAAGACTTGATCTATGGAAAGAGATTGAAAAGCAATCTAAAACCTTAATCAGTATGGTTCGGGTTATATTTTCCAGACATCTTCATTGTTAGCTTCTTCAGTGAAAACCATATCAAGTTCAAACTTATTCCGGAAAATGGTTCGATTATTTCCTTCGAATGGGTTTTACAGACAAAGTAAGGTCTTCTTAGTAGTTTTAATATTTTGATTTTCGGTTTTCATTGTGTTAAATTTATGTGTGTTCATTATGCAGATACACTATGAGACAACTGGTCCAGAGATCTGGGAAGATACTAGAGGGAAGGTGGATATTTTTATTGGAGGAATTGGAACTGGAGGAACCATTTCCGGGGCTGGTCGGTTCCTCAAAGAGCAAAACCCTAACATAAAGGTAAGATGTCTCTTTTAAGACGGTAAAATTCCCTCTTTTATGGGAATGCCAACATGCAATACATGGGAATTTAATAGAGAATTTAATAGAGAATCTTGGAAGGAAAAATTCGTCTTTGTACATTTCCTTTTTGTGCTACCATTTGACACACCATATTCCAGGTTATTGGTATCGAACCTACTGAGAGTAACATCCTATCGGGTGGAAAGCCTGGTAAGTTGTAAAGTTTACCTTCTAGGACTCCAGTTTGAATGCTTCGCATCATTGTTTTGATGTGATAGTCATTTGCATGTCTTGATTTTGAATAATATGCAGGTCCTCACAAGATTCAAGGCATTGGAGCTGGATTCATTCCCAGGAATTTGGACCAAGATATCGTTGATGAAGTCATAGAGGTCTAATTCTGCTCTTTCTTTTTTATATTCTGCAACCAGAGTTTTGAAATCTCTTGTATCATGGATAATTTAACCAGGCGACTGAGTTGACACCAACTACTTTTTTGCTTTCCATAGCATGCATCTTCATCTTACTGATTAAGCAGCCCATTACTCTACATAACTAGTCAGTCCTCATAGATTCTGAATTGGCAATTGGCAGATATCCAGTGACGAAGCTGTTGAAACTGCAAAGCAATTAGCACTACAGGAAGGCTTGTTGGTTTGTCCCTTGCGTATTTTATTATTTCTACCAACTTTATATTGAGATTAAGGCAAAATTCAAAATGGAAATTACTGTCTCTTATGTGTACTAGGAAAATTGAAGTTACCAATTATCCGTTTATGTTATGACTAGATTTAAGGTTACTGAAGTGAAAAAAATCTCCTTGCTTTGTTTGCTCAGAAGGTTAACATGTTAATCAGGACCCAAAAAAAAAAAAACCATTGAGAAAGATAGGTATATGAGAAACACCCATCCTAGCTTTGAATATAGGAAGGTCCTTAACCCAGCTAAGAGTATGGGAAGGCCATTAGCTCTGATATCTTTTTTCTTTTCTTTATTAACTTTAGCAGTAGTAGGGGAACTGAGTGAAACAATCTCCAAGTTTTACGCTTTATTTACTCAACCATAAATCAGGAAAAAAAAAATTCCGGACCACTGAGAAAGACAAGTATATAGGAAACAGCCATCAACAGCTTGGAATGTTGGAAGGCCTTTAGGGATTAACCCAGCTTACGTATTGGAAGGCCATAAAACATTCTCTCTTAGAATCTATTATTTTCTTATCAGGTTTAGCTGCTTGATTCTTCCCCTTGTCAACAAATAATGTTTGTGCTTCTCCGGTGTTGTGCGTGTTTATAGTTTGATAATTTTCTAATGGTTACCCTTCAACCAATATATCAGGTTGGAATATCTTCTGGGGCAGCAGCTGCCGCCGCAATCAAGGTCGGAAAGAGACCAGAGAATGCTGGGAAGCTTATTGCAGTACGTCATTTTCATCCATCATATCCAAATGCGACTTAGAGGGATTTGAAGGGGGGAAAAGAGAGAGAGAGAGAGAGAGAGAAGGAAATTTATATTCCTGAGGTGGAGTGATGGGAGCCATCTCTATGCATAAAAAAATAGAATAATTTTCTCAAAGTAAAAGTAAAACTGAACATGCCTGCCTACCCCATGACCCATGAGCTCAAATTTTTTATTTTATTTTTATAGTCTCATGTCCACTAACAATTGTCAAAAGAACATGTGCACTAACCAGAAGCTAACCTACCGGCTAAGGTGAAAGAGACCTGCTTCTTTAATATTTTCTTAGCCTTTGCCCTTTTTTTTTTTTTTTGGTTGGTTGGTTGGAACATACTTGCCAGTGGAGCTTCACCCATTATTGTCCTCTGCCAACCACATGAAATATTAGTTTTTTTTTTTTTTTCATAGGATAATCACCCTACCCTGCTGGATACAATATTACACTAATGTACCAAATGAGTGAATGAGGGTAATTTAGGGCATATGGTTATTTTATACCTCATTTGCTTTGTTTAACATTTCTATTTTCTTTCCAAATTTTGAAGGATTAAAAAAAAGGGGGCTCTCATGGATTTTCCATTTCTATCCTTCCTAATATTCTCTTTTACCAAACAATCCAATATTGCCTTTTCTTCTCTAGAATCCCTCCAATTTCTTTCCTCCTAGTTTTCCGCTCTACCAAATATAATGTAGAAGAATTTACCAATAAATATTCTATAATTTGCATGTTCTTGGTCGTTTTCTGTAATTTGTCTGTTCTTGTTTGTTTGACTGGTTTCAGCTATAAGCTCATGGTGGGTTTTTACTGCCATTTTGAACCGTTTTTTTGTCTCTCTTACAAAATTCCCTCCATGTCAATTCATCTGAGAGTTCAAAATGTTTTGCAGGTGGTCTTTCCGAGCTTTGGTGAACGATATCTCTCATCCGTTCTCTTTCAGTCGATTCGGGAAGAATGCGAGAAGATGCAACCAGAGCCATGAACAAACATTCCCTTAAATGAGTCTGTAACATGAACCATTCCTGAATTGTTTGTTATTGTTTTCTTTCGTGTACATTTTCTTAGGTTCTGTTTTTCCTCTAGAGGATCTTGGACCAAGATTTCTACATGATTTTCTCGAGAAAAATCTAGCCACTGGGAGTTGAGGTTGGCCTTTCGAGCTAAGAATTGTCAAGAAAATTCCTGTTTTGCCCTCCGACTTGGATGAAAAAACCCAAAACCAACTTTATTTCATTTTCACTCCCTGTATGCTTCCCCAGTTTGCAATGTATTTGACATTTGACTATTTCAAGATTGATATACCCATTTACCTAAATCCCAATTTTGACTGGTCCATATTTCATTTCCTAATTGTAAAAAGTCTTATTCTTGTTTCTCTTTCTGGAATTTTAAGGCTTTGAATCTACAATTGCATTTTCCACTTTGGGTGGTTAGTTGACGCAGAGAAACCCATCTGAAAATGAGAAAGTGGTATTTTTAAACCTGCACGTTCCATGATCCATCCAAGGTAAAGGGCAAACCAGGATAAATTCTCTGCACGTTCCACTAGTTGAAACTTTAGATACACATTGTATTACGTCTATTTTCTGCCACATAATTTTCTTTGGAGGGTCCAAAAATGCAACAATATTAATCTTTACTCCAAGACAGAAAAAAACAACCTGTTTTTGTCCTAACATATAGAAATGTCTAGCAATTAACCAATACCAGGAAAAAAGAAAAAAGAAAAAAAAAAACTCATAATTCAAACCGTTGTGGCTTTTTCATAAACAACGATAAAGATATGATTTTTTGACGGCAGAGGTTAACTTGTACCTAATCACATGCCTAATTCTAAAAAGCAAGATTGAGGTCCCCCATCCTATAAACTCAGCTAGGGACTGTATAATGACCATGCTATGGCACCCAAATCAACTAAAATGTGAGTGGTTTGTTTGTATTAATTTAACTAGCTTGTTACTAGTTTATTTATTATGTCTGTGATTATATATATATATATATATATACACACACACATATATAACATAAGCATAACATAGTCCTCGTAGCTTTTTAAGCATGACAGAAAACCACTTCACTGTATGGATTCCAAGCATGCAAAAACATTAGTTTATATTAATGCCAATTATTGTATATACGTATCTATAACTTTACCTTTCTAGCCGCAAATTAACTTTTTCTAGCTAGTTAGTGCCATTTGCTTGGATTAGTGCCGCTTTAGATTGTGAGTTTGAATTTAATTTAATTAAAAGAAATTTTTGTGAGGGAATATAATAGCAAGAAAACGTTCGAACTTTTTTTTTTTGGCTTCAAATCCATGATCAAAAGGACCATTAGAGGTGTATTTTTTTTCCCTCCTTTGTTTTCAATCACTGCTACACAGGGAAGTCAGATTCTGCCTTTTATTGTAAGCATGTGCTGAACTTTAATTAGGGAGTGTGTGATCAGTACATGTGATCACGAGACTCTACCTGTATTAATTTTTCAACCTTAGTGAGATTTGAGAATACAAATTAATTTGATCTTAAGCCCTTCTAATATAAATAAATATACACGCACATTTTTGTTGTTATGTTACTGATATATAGTACTACCGGCAGTATTAATTGTATGTAGCTTGTGTCGACCACATAGCAGACAAATTGGACGGCTATAAAAGGCTGCATCATTTACGGATGAAGACCATATACTATATATATAATAATATATACTTCAATGTTTATATATAGGAAATTAGCTTAGATCATCTTTGTGTGATTCATATGTAAATTAAACCTATTTAAGTCGTTGAAGAGTGACTAATTAGCAGCCCAGCGAAAAGTACATACTTCAAAATAAGAACAATTACTCGTTTGGTGGAGAAATTTGAATTGAGATTTTTAAGTTTTAATAGTAAATTTTTTTGAATTTTCAAAAAAAACAAAAAACTTTTTGAAAAAAAGACAAAAAAAAAAAATTTGAATTGAATGATTTGAACCAATTTACCAAACAAGTCGTTAGTCGCGCATTACTAAATAATTAAATAAATCTTAATAAAATAATAAAAATAACAATAAATCTTGGAGATGGGGTTGGCCTGTAGGCCAACCTTTATGTTCCCACAATCCACGTCTAGTTCAGTGTGGTCACAACTACCCTTCTCACTTTAAGAGTCCGTTTGGTTGTTAATTCTGTTTGAATTAAATTGTATTTTTGTCATCATAATTTTTATTTTTTTCTGAAAAAGTTTTTTTGTCTTTTCTGAAAAATTATTATTGAAACTTAAAAATCTTAAACTAAACTCATTCATCAAACATCCCCTAAAGCTTTTTATTTTTTTTAAAAGAAGAAACTTTTTATTTTTATTATTTTTTTTGGTAAATAGCTTATATGTCCCCGAACTTAGTGCCGAATGGTCCCTCAAAAAAAAAATTTTTTTAATTGAAAGTTCCTAAAACTTTGTTTGACTTTTACATTTAATTCTAATTAAATTGTACCGTTTCATCTTTGTTTTTGTTTTTTTTTTCCTGAAAAATCAATAAAAATTTATAATTAGTTTTTAAAAAATAAATCAATTCTAACTTAAAAATTTTTATTTCTAACCGATAAATCAAACATGAGCTAAAACTTTTAAAAATAGTGCAAAAAGGATAAAACCCTAAAGGCCGTTTAAAATCGGCGGTTTTTGACGTATGTGAATTGCCCATGCTTTCAGTTGGGGGTAATTTGGTAAAAGATCTTTATATATTTTGATAAATTTTAATAAATTCAAGAATAAAGTTAAAAAAAATTAATAATAATAATACCAAAAAAAAAAAAAAAAAAAAACACTCTCTCTCTTTGCAATTGTTCTCGTTGGAGAGCACAATGGATTTGGCCGGGCGCCGTGTGGGGGGAGGTGGGGTCGTCTATGGTGGGTGAACGGCGGCGAGAGTGGGGGATGACCAGATTGGCAGAGGGATCTCGCTAACGAGGGTGGCACTCGCGAATCGCGATGGTGATTTCACGGCGAGCGGCAAGATTAGCGGCATGAGGACTGGACTCCCGAAGGAAGGATCTCGCGAGGGGGGCTCGATCTGCGAATGCGATGGAGGGCAGAGCTCGCGGTAGAGGGGCCGCTGCGCGCGATCTGGGTTTCGCAAGCTATGAATCTGGGTTTGGCAACGGCGAGGTGAGTTCGAAATGGAGGGGCCGATGCAGATGTGTGTTGCTCACTACTTTTTTTTTTTTTTTTCCTACTTTGAATAAGTGCATATTTCATGTTCATCATCATCATCACTTTAACCCATCGAAAATTGTTGTTTTTTTTTTTTTTTATTTTTAAAATTTTAAAATTAGCATTGTTTACATATGCTTAACTGTATGCTTCGCCTAATTGCCTAATTGTCAATGTGCACCTCTTTTCTGGACATTTTGCTCACAGAAGATCTTGAGATGAGATTCTGGGGAGGTTTTGAACTACCAACCATTTTTGTCCGCAACTGAGAAGGGTGATGGGGAGGAAGCAGAGATATAGATTATTAATATTTATTATATATTTGTGTTTTTAACTTGTTCATATTTTAGGGTGTTTTAGTCTTTTTAATTAATTTAGGTCATGTGTTTCGCACATGGTGTAAAACCGTAAAAAATCAACCATCTCTTACCGTGTGGGATGGTTTTGCACCTCTTTTAAGAGCTTAAGGATCGATCAATTAAAAAAATAAAATAAAAGTTCAAGGATCAAATGGTACATTCATTCAAAGTTCACACATCACTACAATAATTTACCTTTTTTTTTTTTTTTCCTCTTTCTGCTTTATCTATTATTTGTAAGGAGATTCCTAAAAAAAGACACTTAATGATAGCGTTTTATTTTTTAATCGTCAGATTCAAAAACTCTTTATTCTCTTTATTCTGCATACATACACACACTGTAAAAAGATAATTTATTTGTTAATTGGAGACACACAACCGCGAGCTCCTTTTTAATTAATTATACATAATAATATATATAGAATCCCTCTTCACACTTGACTTTGTTTATCATTATCTTCGACCTTATATTTATATTTTAATTTATTGCTTTGTATTTGATGAATTTCTTGTTTACTCCAACTAATTTTTTAAAAGCCTTTGTTTGATTAGTTGTGTAAATACACATGTACTGGTCATCTATATGTATATATATATGTGATGTTTGATAGCAATGCCCTGCCCATATGTTCTATCCTCCATAAATTTCTCCACTTTCTTCTCTCAATCCGAACAACAACAATGGTTCAATCAAAAGAACCGCCACACGATCAGTACCTCCCTTTGCCTTGTTTAGATTCATTTCTATCCTCCACAAGGTATATCTGTGTGTGTGTTTATATATATAATTCCTACTACGCCGAACCTTTATCTCTTTCTCACATAATTAAAAATATATATATTCATGTAAATTCTGTGTGTTAATGACCATATTAATTATTAACATATTATATGTATAATATATGCTCAATTTTTTGGTGCATATAAATACAAAATGATGAAGATGGTGGTCCAAGGAGACGGTGGCCATAGTGACCGGAGCGAACAAGGGCATAGGTTTTGCGCTGGTGAAGCGGATGGCGGAAATGGGGCTAACCCTAATACTCACTGCCAGGGACTTGGAGAGAGGATCAAAGGCGGTTGAGTCCCTCAGAAGCCAAGGACTCTTTGTTCACTTCTTTTGCTTGGATGTTTCTGACCCTTCTTCTATCCAAACCTTTGTCTCCTGGTTCTCTCTAAACTTCTCAGCCTTGGACATTCTTGTAAGTCTTTTTTATCTCTATCTATTATCCAAGCTTTTCTTTGTTAATTATTATGCATTATATATATATATATATGTATGTATGTATTTATGTATGTCTAGTACATATTCACCTTGTCGGATTGGTTTTATTACTATTTTATAATTAGCTTGTCAAAGGTTTTTTTTTCCCTTTAAATATTTATCCTTTAGTACTATAGGTAAGATCAATTACATGCTCCAAAAAAAAAAAAAAAAAAAAAGATATTTTAACTGTTGTTTCAAATTTTGCTGGTTTTTAAGAAGACTCACATGTTATTATTCCTGTTGTTCGTACACTTTTTGATCGGTTTCAATTTTTGCTGGTTTTAGGAAACTCTCCATTATGTATTGTAAGATAATAGATACATAGACACACATACATGCAAACGGTGAAAGATATCTTGCGTTTAACAAGTGGCTGAAAATGGGTTCACACACGCAAGTTTATGAAACTCCCAGATAAATAATATATTCGTTTATTTACACATATATTTATGTTTGCATTTATCTCTTATTTTTAAACTTTTTTTTTTTTTTAAATTTTAGTATTTGTTTTGTTTTTCTTTTTTGGACAGTTGTAGCTTTTTCATTGCATCCTTTGTCTTGTTGTATACGGCTCCATCTGCCTTACATCAATATGTGTAT
>JAFMPE010119064.1:26891-39182 GCA_024759925.1 Ficus religiosa | reverse complement strand
CCGAAATGAGTTTAAATTATTAAAAATATTATCATAATAATCTTTATGATTAATTTTTGAATAAAATTCATTAACGAACATTTTTTTTTTAATTTAGGACTATTACAGTTACGGAACCTCATTTATATAGTAATTTATAAAAAAAATATAAGGGGGAAAAAAAACGGTGAGATGAGAAAAGCCGAGAGTCAACCTCCGTAGCCCATGACTAGTGGGACAAGTGTAGGTGAAGCGTGGCATTTAAGGTTATTCCACGTGTTGAGATATTGTTTGCTGAGTTTAGGCAACGAGTAATGCCCATGAATTTCCTCGCCACTTCTTTCGGTAAGTCCTGTACCGACCAGTTCAACTTCAGCTCAGAACATAAAATTTTTTGTATAGAAAATAAATTTAAAACAAGGTCAACGGTCAACTTATAAACCAAACAACTGCCTTATCAGATGGGCCCCACTCCACGAACCTTTCCCGCGTAATCCGACAAAAACAATAATTGTAGTTCTTTCCCAATCCACACTCGAGCTGTTTTTCTCCTTCACTAATCCGAAATCTCCTTTTACTTTCTTTTAAGGACCGTTTGGTTAATGAGTTGAATTTGAGATGAGATAAAATTTTTAAGTTTGAATTGAATTGATTATTTAAAAAATAATTATAAATTTTATTAACTTTTTAAAAAAAGATAAAAATTGATGTGAAAAAAATATAATTTGACTTGAGTAAAATTGATTCACCAAACAAAACCAGTTCATATCGTTTACCATTTGTCACTCCTCGGCCAAAATCTACTAGTTTTACACTCGTGTCATTTTTTTTTTGGTGAATATTAAAAGATTTGGAGATGATTCTATCATTTTTAAGTTTTTAGTTTTACAGATAAGAATTTCTTTCTCAATGTATGATTGAGACAGTTTTTTATATTAGTTTTTCTCAGTCGGTCATCTAAGATCTATCTGCCCATCATTAAACTATGTTTTAACAATCGAAACTGGAACGAGACCTAAAAGGAGGCAATGAGAATCGAATCCGGATGAACAAAAGAGAGAAGCCAAGCAAAGGCACCCATTCCTTTATCAACCCATCAGCCCCTGTCAGTGTGTGTCACTTGTACTTGTTATGAAAATTCTTTAGGAGGATTACATTTTCTTTCTATTTTTACTATCATTAAATTTTTATCAAATTTATTCTTTTTTAATTTGGAGTAGAAAGACTCATTTTCAACATCTTATGATAAAATGATTAGATAACTACAATCATGAATGATTTTATTAAAATGTATAAAAGTAAAATGATAAAGTTACCAAATGTTAGATTTAACATTTAGATTTCTAACATGTTTTTTTCTTAAATTTACATGCTTTTTTTTTTTAGTACTTCCAAAATCCATACATAATCCGATGAATTAAATTAGTAAGTACTTTTCATAAATGAAAAAACTTATCCTCACATGACCTTACATAACTTTTAATTTTGATAGGAATATTATTTGATACGAAGAAGTGAGGTGGTACGTGAAAGGCACGTGCTGACCTATTCAAATGCCCAACAGTTGATATGAAATTCGATGTCCACCTTCGCTTTCGAAGCAGAAAAAATAGATTTATTCCCTAGTGTCACACAACCACTTGCTATTCTTGCAAATTCGTACTTGATGACTGAGGTTTTTTTTTTTTTTTTTTAATTTTTTTAAACCCACTTGATTTGGACTGATATTCCATTAGTTCCAGGCCATGCCATGAATTTCTTCCTTTCCGACTAGAAAACCAGAATATTCAACTACTTAATTATTCAACTGAAAAACGATCTAGCTGTATTTAAAAAAATGTCTATATATTATTTGAAATTAAAGAGAAAGAAGATATTAAAAATGAAGGATTCTTTTAAAGATTAAATAAATATATGTTAATCGTGATAATGATTTAATATTTTTTTTATAGGGATTTTTTCTCTCTCTCTGTGTAATAATAAATTTAAAATGTGTTACTATAAAGAGTTTATATTATTTCTAAATAAATAAGAAAAATTATTGTTACAAAAATAAGATTAATGTAATGATGAAAGCACCTCTAACTCTACGGGTCCGTTTGTAACACATCTCAATTCTCATTAAATTATATTTTTTCATCTCAATTTTTATTTTTTTTTTCTGAAAAATCAATAAAATTTATAATTATTTTTTCAAAAGTTAATACTATTTAAACTTAAAAATTTCAACTCAATTCAAATTCAACTCATTTACCAAATACCCCTAAAATTTTAGTGTGTGATCAAATTATTATTATTTTTAATAAAACCAAAACAATAATTTAAATTTATTAAAANAATGTGTTACTATAAAGAGTTTATATTATTTCTAAATAAATAAGAAAAATTATTGTTACAAAAATAAGATTAATGTACTGATGAAAGCACCTCTAACTCTACGGGTCCGTTTGTAACACATCTCAATTTTAATTAAATTATACTTTTTCATCTTAATTTTTATTTTTTTTTTCTGAAAAATCAATAAAATTTATAATTATTTTTTCAAAAGTTAATACTATTCAAACTTAAAAATTTCAACTCAATTCAAATTCAACTCATTTACCAAACACCCCTAAAATTTTAGTGTGTGATCAAATTATTATTATTTTTAATAAAACCAAAACAATAATTTAAATTTATTAAAATGTGCCGACTATCAATCAAATCCCAAATACGAGAGATGAGAATCATTTAAGCGTAGAAAACAGTTGCCGCGTTTTCAAAGAGAGGAGGGATTAGATTACAGATTATGAGTATAGGAAGGGAGAGATACAACGTTGATTGTTTGTTTTTTTTTTTTTTTTTTATAAATAAAGTAAACACATTACAAGTGTTCGGACACGGCGATCGACAGCCCCTTCCTCTAGTTGTCTCTCTCTCTCTCTTTGCTTTTTCTTTTCTGACAGAAAAGAAAGAAGAAAAAAGAAACAATACCATTTTTATATAATATAATACATAAATTTCCCTCTGTTTTCTCCCTTCCTCTCCCTCGCTCTGCCCATTCAATGCGCTTCCTTTTGATCGATCTACGACCCATTATTGACTTCTCTCTCTCTCTCTCTCTGGTGTTTCTCTCTCAAAAACTCATCTCTCTTCCTGACTTGAATCGCCTGCGTTGTTGGTCCATTAACTCCTCCTCCTCCTGCTGCTGCTGCTGCTGCTGCTGGTCTTCGGCATCGAGAGAGAGAGAGCTCTCGTCTCGCTCTCGATCCGAACCACAATTTCATCGCATTATGTTCCTTCTCTGCAATTGAATTCCAATTCTTTGCCTTCCTTGCCTTGCAAGTTTTTTTTTTAATTTTATTTTGATTTCTTTACTGTCTTGCCGTCGGGAAAAAAAAAAAAAAAATCTGAGGATCAATGGAGAACATAGCGGCGCAGTTGAAGCGGGGGATATCGAGGCAGTTCTCAATGGGGTCGCTCCGGCGGACTCTCAGCCGCCAGTTCACGCGGCAGTCGTCGCTCGACCCCAGGAAGACCAATCTGCGCTTCAGCTTCGGCAGGCAGTCCTCTCTCGATCCAATCCGCCGGAGTCCGGCCGACGACGGCCAGCTCTCCGTCCCTGAGAACCTGGACTCCACGATGCAGCTTCTCTTCATGGCCTGCCGAGGCGACACCAAAGGCCTCGAGGACTTGCTCGATGACGGCATCGACGTCAACAGCATCGATTTAGACGGCCGCACCGCCCTCCACATCGCCGCCTGCGAAGGCCACGTCGACGTCGTCAAGCTCTTGCTCAGCCGCCGCGCCAACATTGACGCTCGCGATCGCTGGGGCAGTACGGTACTACCACTCTCCCTCTCTCCCTTTTCTTTTCGAACCGAACCCAAATTTACAAAAATTCACATTTTTCTATCTTCAATTGTTTCGAGGCAGCATCAGTCAAGAAATAATTGCACAGAGTAGTTAATTATTGATCCTTATTGAAGCACTATAATTACAGCTGTTTATACAAATAGATTAGAAAGTTTAAGACAAGAAACCAGAACATTCTTGGAATAACAGGGGAAAAAAAAAAAAATCTGTTTTCTGTTATTCAAATAACTAATCTCCCCAATTCTCGGAGAACCTAACTTACCAAATAACTAATCTCCCAATTATTTCAACATAACAGCATCCTGTTTTCTCTCGCTCCATTCCACTGAAGAGTGGTCTTCAAATTTGAATTCCTAATGTTCAATGAAGCGAGATATATAGTCGAGAAAATTAAGGATTGTGTTTTAGGAAGATTAATACTAATCATTTATTTAATGAGAGTAAAAGACTATACCTTGATTGTCAATGACATATCCACTTGGCCATTCAAGAGAAAACACTGAGCTAGATAATGCACGTTAAAAGGCGACCGAACAACGCTTTCAGAATGTTGTATATGAAACATTAAAAGAGAGAAGGAAAATACATGCCCTAACTTATATCACTCCCTAACCTACAATAAGAAGATAAACGAACTAGTAAATTTGGGAACTTGGCATAATTATTGTCGCATTGAGGACTAATTTCTCATATGCCTAAACAAGTGCTATTTATCTGGACAGGCAGCAGCTGATGCTAAGTATTATGGAAATGCAGAAGTTTACAATATTTTGAGGGCCCGTGGAGCCAAAGTTCCGGTATAATATCTTCCATTTTTGTGCTTCTAATCAAATGTTGATGCTTGTCTTGCGTTTAATACATATATGTTTTTCGTGTTATTAGAAAACTAGGAAGACACCAATGGCGGTTGCAAATCCTCGAGAAGTTCCAGAGTACGAGCTTAACCCACTAGAGCTCCAGGTCCGGAAGAGTGACGGTATTACAAAGGTAAGTCCTTTTCTTCCTTTTCTTTTGCTCTTCTGATTGAACTGGATTTTGGATGCACATGTTGTTTTTGAACTGTTCGTGTCTGATGAAGACTTTGCTCGTTATTTTTTCTTACTTTAATGACTATTTGCTTTCTCAACATTCCACTTTATTACTCAAAAATTCGAGAACTGTAATTTTGTTGTACTTATGTTCTGCATTGCATGCTTTCAATCTAGGGACAGCTGTACTCGATCCAAATTGTGGTGTGTGTATGTATACACACACACACACACACATTTTTGTTCTTTCTAATTTAAAGGGAGTATTAATATGTGTGGTCATGTACATCATTGCAGGGAACATATCAAGTGGCTAAGTGGAATGGTACAAAGGTTTCTGTGAAGATCCTGGATAAGGATAGCTCTTCAGACCCTGAAAGCATGTAAGTACCAATCTCGTTTTATCTTTAAATAGTTGTTCCTTTCTTTGTTTCTTTCCCTTTTGTTTTTAGACGATTTATGGAAGCATGCAGTTTCTATAAACATTCAAAACTACCTATAACGTTCAGTGTTTGTAAAAGATGTCCATATTGTAAAGTTCAAAAACCAGTTCTCTATACATATAAGAGGCTTGTGTTTGATGAGTGATTAAGTATTTCCTGTAAAGGTTTCATGTATTTAGCGAAGTAGATGATGTTTTTACATAAGTTATTTAAAAAGGTTTAGTTCTTGCAACATTTGGCTTAAACTACTATATGCATTCTACTTGTGAATTACTTGTATGACACAGATGCCATTGCACACATCTGATGGTTGTTCTTTTCTTTGGCAGCAACGCCTTCAAACATGAGCTTACGTTGTTGGAAAAGGTCCGACATCCTAACGTCATTCAGTTTGTTGGAGCTGTGACCCAGAATATGCCAATGATGATTGTTGTAGAATATCATCCAAAAGTAAGCACTCATGCACTTTCTCTCTATGTTTATGTTTACAAGATTTTTTTATTTTTTATTTTTTATTTTTTGTGCGCTCACTCTCTCTATCATCCATGGTTATAACTTATAACCCAACACCTTAGGTATGCACCAAGAAACAATGCACCTTCTTTGATGATACACACTAGTCCATGGATAAAGCTTATGAACCGACTTTAGAGTTTCCAATCCTTATGAGCAGAAATCACACATATTAATCATGACATGACTTTTTTTCCTCCCTTTTTTTGGGCAACCTTCTAGGGTGACTTGGGAAGCTATATTCAGAGAAAAGGACGGCTTTCTCCATCTAAGGCCCTACGATTTGCTCTTGACATCGCTAGGCAAGTATTTTTCTGGTTTCATTTGTTAATGCTCGAGCTTAGTTTAGCTAAACATTCCTGTACCACGTATTAGTTTCACGTTACAATTGCTTGATCTATTTCTTGTGAACAGGGGCATGAATTATCTTCATGAATGTAAACCAGACCCCATTATTCATTGTGATTTGAAGCCAAAGTAAGACAACTAAATGCAAAAGTTGATTTTAATGATTTTTAGCAATTGCAAGTACTTTTTCACTTGGTCTTTATTACATTGCAGTCGTCTTTAACATTTAAAATTTTCGTAAGGTGCCAGAAATATTTTGCTGGATAGTGGAGGTCAGTTGAAGATAGCTGGATTTGGTTTGGTAAGGCTGTCAAAGATTTCTCCTGATAAAGCAAAACTAGCGGGGGCTGGGGATAACATCGACCCATCAAGTAAGTTCTTGAATCATGCCGACACCTGTTCTTGCATTTACCATCTTTGTTTTAGAAATAGAAGAGGATGCAATTCTTGCTTCTCAATCTTTGAATATTCATTTTCTCCCTCTTTAAACTCTTCCTTCCGATAACAAGTGCCATCAGTTTACATGTGCTTGCATATGCAGAACATACTTGTAACTTCATCAGGAAGCGAGATTACTGTTTACTAGATCTAATGACCTCTTATTAATCAATTGATTTTGCTTCATCGATTGCAGATTTATATATGGCACCTGAGGTTTACAAGGACGAGATATTTGACAGAAGTGTGGATGCATATTCTTTCGGACTCATTTTATATGAGGTACACTATGGCATTATGTCTACTGATTTTGGGGCTCTTTTTGTATGCTTTTGTAATGCATGCATCTTCATTTTTAACCTGATTTGTTGTTGCAGTGATATCAGGGGTTTTTTTTTTTTTTTTTTTTTTTTTTTGAAGGGAACTAATAACATAGTTGTTCATGCTTTTGCTTTTGTATGGATGTAGATCATCGAGGGAACACAGCCATTTCATCCCAAGTCTTCAGAAGAGGCATTGAGGATGATGTGCTTAGAGAGAAATAGACCGCCTTTTAAAAGCAAATCAAAAAGTTACCCTCCAGATCTAAAAGAGTAAGTTGTGCTTCAAGAAATCTCCAATTTCAGTAGAGTTCTAGGCTAATGAACTTTCTACTTGGCATCGTGCAAGAAGTCAACACCCAGAAAGAAAAGTCTTGCATTGAAACAGAATCATAAATGTTCCAGATATATCTGATAAGTTGGTAGTCTGGTACTGTTTGTTTAGTACAATTAAACTTGCAAAAGCTGCTTCTTTAACAATCCTGGTTCCGGTATTGGCCCAGTGGCGTTTCTATTTCCATATATGCTTACTTTGCTCCTACACGAAATTGATCAGATAACCAATATCTCATTCGATCTTCTGGAGTCGGCCTTCACCAGTACAAATTTGATGGGCAGTCGTCACCTCAAAGTGTTTTTTTTTTTTTTTTTTTTTTTAAATATATATAAACTCTAAAATGTTTTTAATGATGATACCATGATATATGCATATGCAGGTTGATTGAGGAGTGTTGGGATCCGGAGCCGGTTGTAAGGCCAACATTTTCGGAGATAATAGTACGGTTGGACAAGATAGTATCAAATTGCTCCAAGCAGGGATGGTGGAAAGACACTTTTAAGCTTCCTTGGTAAGTAGTAAATAACTTCATAATCAATAACTGCAAGAGAACAAAAAAAAAAAAGAAAAAAAGAAAAGAAAAGGTAAAAGTCAGTGGCGTTTCATTTTCCTTGGGGCCTTTCTTGTCTGTTTGTAGCGTCTAATAATAAATGGATTGAATAACAGGAAATGAAAGGAGTCACTCGAGTTTGAGTTACGTCATAGAGAGAGAGAGATGATGAAGATTGGTTGGGGGGTGTGGGGTGAAGTGAAGTTTGGTGTGGTTGTTACTTTTTGAACTTCTTAATTGGCTTTCGGGAGTTGCAATTAATCAAGTGGGGGACTCTGCAACTCAGAATCATCAGACTTGAAAACACACACACATACACACACACATATATATATATATATATCATCCCTTAGTCTACTCTTTTTTGGGCAAAAGGAGCTGGAACAGTTCCTAGTCTCTTCTTCTTCTTCTTCTTTTAAATGTATAATTATGTGGGACAGTTTTGTTATTGTTGTAGAAGCTCATTTGTTCATGTACGCATCTATTAAGCAATTCAGCACGCAATTTCTTTTTGAATGACTGTATTTTCCACCAATCCAATAATAATAATAACAATAATAATAATAATTTTGATGGTGGCAATCTTTCGATATGATAATGATTTACTCTTTTTTGTTTTTTGTTTTTTTTTTTTTTTTAACTCCATATGCTTAGAATTTCAATTAGCCTGAGTCCCTGACGGTTAAATTAAATGTTGTCCACATAATCATATTAAGGATAATCTGGAGTTTGACACGTCCTAATAGTCTTTAGAAACCCGTGGGGCTTTTTGCTTCAAAAAAAAATTATTGCTTTGGTACGTACTCATTGTCAAGTCCCTTGCATCCCATGTTTGGTCGTTCAGAAATGGCAATAAACTTCTATTTCAGAAAAACAAAAGAAAGTTTCGAGCAACAAACAGAAAAACAAAATAAAGTTGAAGCAAAAACCACAATAATCCTTTGCCACTTAACCACCATATTTGGTGGTGTATAGATAAGCATTTGATTATCCATCTACAATAGAACTCACTGATAGTTGAATCTTATAATCATTAGTAGTTCGATTTTTTTTTTTTTTTATTCGTCTAATAACTTCTTAATTTTAATACATTTGATTGAAGATTTTAGTTTGAGAAATGATTTCTTAATGAATGCCAACTAAATTAGGATGCTAATTGATCTATTTCTTTTTCTTTATATATATATATACACACACCTATATGATTCAGAAAGATATATGCTTAGGCCATAATAAATGTGAAAAATAGACAAGAGTCGAATAAAAAAATGAAGAGTTTTTTTTTTTTTTTTTTTATAATTTAAATGAGGAGATTATTACAAAACCAATGAAAAGAAAGACAAACCATGATGATAAAGGTATTAAAAAAACATTGTCATAAAGCTTTGGTCAAGAATACTGCATAAAGAATGTCTTATTTTCGTTTTTTTTTTTATTTTTGATTTTTTATGATAGGCTTTTGATGAGTCCTTACAGCTTATTCATGCGTATGCTGGACAGGAGAAGTCCTTGTGTAATTTACCCACTCAAAATTGTAGCAACTTAACGTGTAAAAAAAAAAAAAATCTGTAGCAACTTATAAAGTCAAAACAACTTTAATGTCACTATTCGAATCCGGATAACTCATGAGATTTGGTTGTCACAACAATGAGATGATCTTATTCTGTCTATAATTGAATAAAGAGTAATTAACTTAAATAGTCTATGAACTCTTTCAAATGTGATAGTTTGATCATTTTTTTTTTTGGCTGAGATAACCCTAAACTTTTATTTTCTTAGTCATTTTAATTTTTTCCGTCAAACCTCGTTAAATTTCTAACAGAATCATGCTCAAATTGTCATTTTGTAGTAAAAAGATGAAAATACCCTCAAATCTCTCAAAAGTTCGTCTCTTTGGTTTTCTTCCACCCCCTCCTCAACTGGGTCCCCCCCCCCCCCGGGACTGAGTTTCGCCCCCCCCTACCTCCCCAATCTCTCTCTGGTTTTTGCCCCTTGACTAAGTTTCGCCCCACCTTACCTCCCTGATCTCTCTCTGGTTTTCACTCCCCCCAACCCTAACAGCCGCCGATCTGGGTTTCACCCTAACCCCCCCAATCTCTCTCTCTGGTTTTCACCCCCCTCGCCGGGTGTTAGTAATTTGGGTTTCGCCCACCACCATCCCCCACCCCTCACAAATACAGAATGCGGATTCCACGACGAAGCTTCCACGACGGAGCTTTCACGACCGTTTTTAAAAAAACAATCATGGAAAATTAGGCAAAAACACGAGGTGGAATACAGTTTTTGAAAACCATCATGGAAACATAAATCTTCCACAACGGTTTCTAAAAAACTGTCTTGGTACGTACGAAAGAGGGAATTTTTTCAAATTTTTTTTTTTTTTGAATTTCTCACCTTACCACGACAGTTTTTACCAAAGACCGTCGTGGTAGGTAAGATGAAGGGAATTTTTCCCAAATTTTCTTTTTTAATTTCTCACCCTACCATGACGGTTGTTGGGAAAAACTGTCATGGTAGTGCATTTACCACAATGATTTTTCCCAAAAACTGTCATGGTAGGTCAAAAAAAAAATTTTTTTTTTTTAATTTTTCATCCTACCATGATGGTTTTTCCCAAAAACCGTCGTGGTATATATGAATGTAGGAATTTTGAAAATTTTTTGAAATTGTTTAACTTTTTGGAGCGTATATAAAAACCAAAAAAAAAAAAAAAACCCTCTTTCTCACCCCATTACATTCCAAGTCTTTTTTACTCTCTAATACAAACTATAACTCCAAACCCAAAGCCACCCAATCCTCCCTCCATTTATCTCTCTCCGCTCCCTCTCTACATTCTCGCCGCCATTCCTCTCTCTCTCTCTAACTCCGAGCCTTTTTTCCTCTCTCTCTAGCCGCCATTCCTCCCTCTCTCTCTAACTCCGAGCCTTTTTCCCTCTCTCTCTCACTGCCATTCCTCCGTCCCTTACATTCTCTACCACTCCGCCTGTACCCACGCTCAACAATCTGGTAAGTTGAAATGTATCTTGCTTGGGTAAGGCACGGATTTGAGAATTTTCCATCCAAAATGTTGATTTTGTTGATTGTGGTTTTTGATTGTGAATTTTCCGTCCAAAATCCAAAATGTTCCGTCCAAAATGTTGTTTTTGTTGATTTGGAAATTTTCCATCCAAAATCCGTCATCTACATTTTCGGTGATTATTGATTGTGGTTGTGATTTAGATTGTTTTAAAATTGCTTAGGTAAGACATGGATTTAAGAATTTTTTGGAAAAAGTGTTGATTTGGTTTTCGAAAAAACCATTGTGGCAGGGTTCGGCTACCATGACGGTTTCGGAGGAAAACCGTCATGGTAGGTCCGCCTACTACGACAGTTTTTTGCACAGAACTGTCGTGGTATGTTCTTAAATATCCACTTTTAGGCCCTATTTTTGCCCCTTCTATGATGGGTAAAAAACCATCGTGGAATCTGAAAAGATTTCAAGACCCTGAATTCCACGACAGTTTTTTAACCGTTGTGGTATCCATATTGCCTCCACACCCCCCCCCCCCCGACAACGGCTGACGATTTGAGTTTCACCCCCCATCTGGGTTCTTTCTCCCTCAAATTTGATTTGGATAAAAAATGACCTATTTGACCTTGGAAAAAACATGAGACATGCTTCTTACATGACCAATCTGTTAGTTTTTTTTTTTTACTGGAAAATACTAAAATAGCCAAGAAAATAGAAATTTAGGATAATTTCGGCCAAAAAAAAAAAGAGAGAGACTAAAATGTTACCTTTAAAAAAATTCAGGGACTATTTAAACCAATAACTCTTAAATAAATTCCAATAATATAATACCCCACTTATTGATGATAAAATAAATTTTAAAAAATTCTTCCCAAAAGGATAAAACGGTGTAATTACGTACACAACAAGCTATCTATCTGTTTGAACGTCCTTATCTTAGCGAAGGTTCCACAAGATATCGTCGAAATCCCATGTAGTAAACTTAAAACCCTGGACAATTATTACTATTATTTATGTTATTATTGGACAAAACCGGCCAATCTTGTTCTTAAATTCTAAATATACCCCATATCCGCTTAACACTTTTAATTGCCATGTGCTCATTAGTTTCATTCCTTGGATGGTCCAAGAATCTTTTTATTTTTTATTCTGGTTAAATTCAATGAAACTAACGAAATTACCCCTCTGTACCATTGAATATTGTTTCAACGCGCGGCAGATAGCCTGATAGCTGCTCATATATATATATATATATATGTATATCAGGAATCGCCAAACCAATTAAAACAACTCTTTCCAATATACAAATACAAATTTATGTAAATGACAAAGCATGATCCACGACTAGGACATTTAAGAACCAATCCACTTGCTATGATTTCCAGCATAAACAAACTAAATAAACCAAAAACAAAAATTAAAAGAACCAACCCTAGTACTTTACCTTGACATTATAATATATATATATAT
>JAFMPE010119064.1:14899-26466 GCA_024759925.1 Ficus religiosa | reverse complement strand
TGATTACCTGTTACGCAAAATAATTAGTTTTTAAATTGTAAATAGACGTGTTACAATTTGACGTTATAGTTTTTAAATTGTAAATTGTAAATTGTAAATTGTAAATTATTAGAGATCAGAAAGAGAGAGAGAGCGAGAGAGAGAGAGAGAGACAGCGATCAAATATGGAAAGTGAAGAAGATGAGCAAAGAAATTATGCACATCATCATGTAATGGTTGTTCCTTATCCAGCTCAAGGACACATAAACCCAATGCTCAACTTCTCCAAGCGCTTGGCCAAATCCTATGGCCTGGAGGTAACCTTTGCCACCACCGTCTTCATCTACAACTCCATGAATAATCCCGATGATATTATTTTAGATCCCTCCTCCTCCTCCTCCTCCTCCTCCTCCTCCTCCTCCTCCTCCGTACTCCAACTAGCCACCATATCCGACGGCTTTGACCAAGGCGACGTTGACTTAGGGGAGAGTGGTCTTGCCCTCTACCACCAACGCTTGGAATCCGAGGGCTCCAAAACCCTAGCGGAGCTCATCAGAAACTCGCCTCACCCAATTGATTGCATAATCTACGATGCCTTCCTGCCTTGGGCGTTGGATGTGGCCAAAGCCTTTGGAATACTAGGAGCAGTGTTCTTCACTCAAGCCTGCACTGTCAATTACTTGTTCTACTGCGTCCATCATGGACTGCTGAAGCTTCCCGTTTCGCCTTCTTCGTTCCCCATCGCCGTTGACGGATTGCAGTGGCTCCACCTTCTTGACATGCCCTCCTACATTTCTACGGAGGATTCTTACCCAGTTTATCGCCAGATGCTGTTGAATGAATTTCGTAATGTCCACGAAGCCGATTTCGTCCTTTTCAATACCGTCTATGAGTTGGAGAAGGAGGTAAATTTTTTTTTTTTTTTTAATTTAGGATTTGAACTCTAGATTTTGTGATGAAGTCCGTTAGACTATATCTGCAATCATAGTTAATCATTATTTTTGGGTCTTATTAATTACATGATTTATTTTTCATTTCTTCTTTTATTTTATTATTATTTTTTTTAACTTTGGGTGGAGATTCAAAATTTGAACTTTACACTTTACGAAGGAGTCACTATAAAATTACTGCTGAATTATACATATACTCACAATTCTTTTTCAATTTCTACCGAGTGTATATTTTAAATGTGCATTAAATACGTAATTTGCTTGCAATATCTTCGACTGTAGTTGGCTATATTTATTCTATCCCGCAAATGTAATTAAAATTTGTAATATTTTGCAATTAGTTTTATTTTGGACACGTCAAAAATTTTTAAGATAATATTCCCTAGGTTATGGATTCATTGAAAACTTAATTGTGAGACTAAAATATTTTCTCCAACGCATTACCTAAATTATTTATTTTATTTTATTTTCTGTTTAAGATAGGATTTGTGGCAAAGTCAAAACAATTAATAATGTTTGAACTGATATGATACATATATATCATGTGGGCCTACGTCTTAAATGTTCTTATATTTATATATTTAATTGGCATATCCTTGTTTTCTTGCGGATGGAATACCCAGATTTGACTAGGTAAAACCACCTGTTTAGATATATGTCTTTACACAATTGTATGTCATGCTCGCAAACTTATATTATTAGAATATCAGCTATATATTTAATGATAAATTGTCTTTAGCATATATAAGAACTTGTCTGCGTAATGTTAAACTGTGTATATATATATATATATATCTCTTGTAGATGGTGGATTCAATGTCCAAAGTATGTCCACTACTTACAATAGGGCCAACAATTCCGTCCTTGTACTCGGACAAGCGCATCAAAGGTGACAACGATTATGGGATGAATATGTTCAAATTGGAGCACTCATCCGATTGCATCATCAATTGGCTCAACACCAAGCCTCCAAGATCCGTGGTGTACGTGTCATTCGGTAGTTGGATCAGTTTGAGCACCAATCAAATGGAAGAGCTCGCTTTGGGGCTCAAAGCCACCAACCTCAACTTCCTATGGACGGTTAGGTCTTCTGAAGTGTCAAAGCTACCGCACAAGTTTGCGGAAGAGATGAGTGAGAAAGGGTTGATAGTAAATTGGAGCCCTCAATTGGAAGTTCTAGCAAATGAGGCCGTTGGGTGCTTTGTAACACATTGTGGATGGAATTCGACGTTTGAGGCACTCATTCTGGGAGTGCCAATGGTGGGAATGCCACAAGCCACGGACCAACCAACAGATGCTAAAATTATTGAAGACTTGTGGAAGATTGGTGTGAGAGTTAAGGTTGATCATGATGATCATGAGGAGATAATTGTGAGAAGACAAGAGATTGAGTTTTGCATTAGGGAAGTTATGGAGGGTGAAAGAGCCATGCAAATGAGGATGAATACTAAGAAATTGGCCGATGTTGCTGTGCAGGCAATTGGCGATGGTGGCAGCTCCGACATCAACATTCGTGATTTTCTATCCAAATTACAACTACTTACAAAATCACGCAATGATATCTAGAGTACCAGAGAGTTTATTTTTCTAATTTTTTAATTCTATGTAGTAGTCTGATGCTAGACAAGAACACGGCTTCGCAATATGCATAATAGTGGGTTTGAACTACCTCATGAATTCATGTTATTATTTGTCATCTGAATCGTCAAATAACAGTAAAATCCTAAAAATATAACACAATAATACGAAAATGTGATCGAGTTCACTGAAAAGTTGACAATCTAGAATAACACTATACGCTAATATTTTCATCGTACAAAAGAATTCTCTAGTGCCATACTTTTTTATTCTATAGGACATTATTATTTATATTAGGGATGTGTGAGTAAATGATTTATTTTATGTTCTTTTTAACAAATTTATGAAATTTTGTTAAATTAAGAAAATGGAGATTTAAAATATTCAAAGTTTAGTATATAAATTTCTTGCCCAAAAGTTTAAGAGAAAAAAATATGACATTTAAAAAAGAAAGTAATGCATGCAGAGTTTCGGGTAAAATTTTATTTACTTGAGATCCAAACAAATGAATATGCTTCCACATTGCGTTAATCAATATTCAATTTTAGATTTCTCGCCTGACTATCAAATTGAGTCCGAATAATCTACATAGGACAAGTGCAACTTTCGAATGTTGTAGACCAACTTCATTATTATATATATCAATGTCATATAATATTTGTCACAAGGAATCAGAAATTAGTATTAACTGTACTTAATGGTAAAGTAGTCACAAATTTATTATATGACGAACGTTTGACATTAAATATAGCACACCATTAGTGAGTAATTTCCTTTTATTCAAATACTAAAATTTACTATTGACATATTGATTTAGCACTCCATTAGAGATGCTTATTTTGCTTTTCGGTTACCATCATCATCAGGTCAAGTTATTCAATTTCTGTTGTTTTAATTATCACATATCAAACCTTGACATGCAAATTTTTTCTGCAATATATATATATATATATCTATATCTATATACACACACATATGATGTGTACATTATTTTTTAATCTTAATTTTTAAAGAGATCAAATTATTCAGATGAAAAAAGTTTCAAAATATATGGTCTTCTCTATAGTTCTCTTAAAACATAACATGAAATTTATTCAACATAACATTTACATTATAAGAGTACGTAAATCAAGAATTCAACATGAGGCCAACACATATGCAATAGGATAAAGAAAATAGGATGAAAAGAAAAAAGATGAATGATATAAAACAATAATGATCAAAAGAAAGAAAGTTTTCCTTTTTGTTGGTATAAATAGAGATTGGAGTTCATACATTTTGTGATTTTGCCTATTTATTTATTTATAAAATTTAATTCAAAAATATGGTAGGTTACATTTATACTATTTTTCTTCCTTGTTCTTTTATCTCCCATCAAACAACCAACATAGTGTAATATTAAAAAGTGTGTAAAATTTAAAATAATAATAATAATAATAATCACAACATTAGTATCATATCAACTGAATCTCATATTGTACTTCTCACTTCTATAAATTGTATTATCCATAAAGCATGACCAGGCACGAAACCAATGCGTACCTAGCGGGGGCTTGAACTCATTTTTTTTTAATTAAAAAAAAAACCAATAAATAAATTTGTATTTTTTTTAGTAACACATAAAAAAGTCCCCACAAAAAATAAAAGTTAATGCTAAGCCCACTAATACATTAAGCCTAATACATAATAAAGCTACAAATTATGCTAATCCCATAATAATAGTATTTTTTTAACTATGAATTTTGTGAAGAGATCAACTACACAATCAAAGTTGGAAACCACTTTATAACCAAAAAAAAAAAAAAAAAACTTATATCTATCAAGAAATACATCATTTGTAATTTTGAGGGATAATTATAGTACATTGATAACTAAATATTTTTATTAATTTTTTATTTTAATTGTTAACCTCCATTAATAGAAATTCTTAGCTCTATCACTACCATATCAAAAGCTTACGTATATAAATACCTGCTCTAGAAGCATGAAAGAAATTTTATAATCAATTTATTTGCCACGAGCCATGAAACATAATTTTTTTTTTCCTATAAAAGAAATATATAGTTATGACAATATCAAACGGATTGTGCGACAAGCAAGGCAAAATCTAAGAAATAAAAAATAAAAAATAAAAATATAGACGACAGTACGACAACTAGTTTTAAGGCTTGAGCTTACAAATAAAGTCGTACGACGACTAACCAAAAAGACGGCGTCAAAGTGGCAACTAACTTGAAATCTGCAAAACAAGCCCATTTAAATGATCGAACGGCGGTTTTGCTGTAATCAAGACGAGTTTACATCTCCCGCGAAGCACCAGAACATTGCCGAGTCTGGCAAATCCGTCGCGGTAGTCTAGCTCTCTCTAAAACCTCACCGTTGGGGCTTTAGACCTTCATTTCATTTCCGCAGCTCTCTCTCACTCCCTTCAGAACCGCCGGAACTGTTAGTCCGTACACCCTTCCTCTTCTTCATTCGAGCTCTTTGCTCATATTTGATTTTCGTTTTATACAATAGTAATATGATTCTGTTTGTTTTGGACTTGGAATTCTTCTCTTTCTTTTTTTTTTTTTCCTGGAATTTACAGAACACATCGATTGGTGCGATCACTTTCTTCTTTGAAATCCATGAGATTTAGTGGTTGCCACATTTAATGCTCCACAATTTGGTCGATAAGTTTTAGTATGTTACGGCTCTCGATATTAGGTTTTCTTGTTGCTTTATTTTTTTTTTATTTTACTTTGAATGTTCTCCGGATTGATTGATGAATTTGGGAATTTTATGGTAGTGTAACCTTTTCATTATAAGTTATTTATTTATTTATTTTTCATTAATGGAATCATGTCTTCCGTCGAAACTTTCATTTTGTGTCTCTCTCCCGGAGCAAATCTTTTTATATTTTCATTTTTACTTTGATTATTGTAAGCTCTTTGTATTTCTATATGTTATATTTTTATTTTCTCTTTATATTGTGCTTTAAGTCATTGAATAGCTTTTACTACTATATGTATTCTTCGTTTAGGATGTGTGTGTGTACAAACTTAGTTAAATGATAGCTTATTGCTTTTAAGAACTTATTGTTTATGTCTTGCATTTTGTAAAGAGGGTGAACTTTACAATGGCTTCGAGAGCAATTTTGAGGAGAAGAAGATTTGTTGCTGAATACATAAATACCTCTTACCGGTCAATTCAAGGTTTCCAGATTCTAGGCCATGAGAGTACTTTTCAGAATTTGGAATCACAGGCTCTCCATCCCAATTCAGAATCTCCTTCTACAAATGATAATCACGTAAGGGCTCCAAATGGAACTTTAGTGACAAAAGGGAAGTTTCAGCCATTGTCAGGAATAGGACAATTTACCAGACGATATTATGGAAGTACAACTTTGGCTTTTGGAAATGGAAGATCTGAATTTACCTCTCCTTTGGGGTTCAGATGGATGTCTCAATCAATTCGAAATGCTTCCACGGCTGCAGCTAAACAACAAGAGGTAGGCAATGATAACGAGGAAAATGAAGAATTGGTTGGTACGAAAAGGAAAGAAGCATCTCCGGAGGAATGTGATCAAGCTGTGGAAGGTTTAAGTACAGTTAAAGCCAAAGCAAAGGCCAAAAAGTTGCAAGAACAAAAGGTTGCTAACTCCGTTTTGCGAAGAGTGTGGACCGCATTTTTAGGGATTGGTCCTGCCTTAAAAGCGGTAGCTTCTATGAGCAAGTTAGATTCTATCTCAAAAAAATGTGTTTTTCCCCTTCAATGGTTGATACGATCTTCATAATTTCTTATTATTTCTTTTGTTATTTCTCCTATAGGGAGGACTGGGCGAAGAAGCTTATTCATTGGAAAGAGGAATTTGTATCGACATTGCAACATTATTGGTTAGGAAGTAAGCTGCTATGGGCAGACGTGAGGATCTGTTCAAGATTGCTACTAAAACTTGCTGGTGGGAAGAGTCTCTCCAGAAGGGAAAGACAACAACTAACACGAACCACTGCTGATATTTTTAGGCTAGTTCCTTTCGCAGTTTTTATCATTGTACCATTTATGGAATTTCTGCTTCCAGTATTCCTGAAATTATTCCCCAATATGTTGCCATCGACTTTTCAAGACAAGATGAAAGAGCAGGTAGTGATTGTAATAAATCTAGCCGTCTAATTAATTATCATCTTTCACATACTTTCCCTCATTCAAAACGTTTGCAATGGTGATATTTGATATATCCCTTCGTGGATATGCATATTAATCGTCAGCAGTTTCATCCTCACATGCTTTATACCATACATGTGCCAAACACATTTGTACACTGAAAGACTTACTTGTGTTAAAGTTTTTGCTTTCAATTTGTCTTCATATCTAATTGCATAATGTGTAGGAAGCATTGAAAAGAAGGCTTAATGCAAGGATAGAATATGCTAAGTTCCTCCAAGACACAGCCAAAGAAATGGCGAAGGAAGTTCAAAACTCGAGAAGTGGAGAAATAAAACGAACAGCAAAAGATCTTGATGAGTTTTTGAACAAAGTGAGGAGTTTGGTTCAAATGCTGTGTCTTTTTGTTTTTCATATTGATCTCCTTTGTGTTACACAACTTTCTTTCCGTTCTGTTTTTAGGTTCGCAAGGGTGGCCGAGTCTCAAATGAGGAAATTTTGGGCTTTGCAAAGTTGTTTAATGATGAACTTACCTTGGATAATATCAGCAGGTTAGGGTTACTAATACATATTGCTGTTCTTGAAAATTTGTAACAAGAGGTTTCCCCTGCAAAGAGGATTGCAATTTTTATGTTTTGCTTTCTTTTGTTGATTTCAGGCCTCGACTAGTGAATATATGCAAATATATGGGAATCAGCCCTTTTGGAACGGATGCTTATTTAAGATATATGCTCCGGAAAAGGCTTCAGAGGTGAGATATATATATTTGTTTTTTTTTAAAAGCTACTGTACATGCATTCCAGCAGTTTACATTAGTTTGAGTGGATTTGATCTCCAAACCTTTGAATCAGGCAGTGTATGAAATATGTGTTCATTCACGCTCTGTCTTTTCTTATCATCTTACTCTTTAAGATTATCTAGATGAAATTCGTTATGGAGACGGAATATGGAAGTGTTCTCATTATATTTAACTTTCAAAATGCAAACAAGAAAAAGTTCCTATAGAAACTTGAAGAGCTATGAACTTTTGAAGTAATTGGAACTGAGCTTGCACCTTATTGCTTCAGGCTTCAGGCACTAGAGTGCTGCTGTTTACTATGTTTTGTTGATTGATTTTTCTTTTCTTGCTAGCATTAAAGCAGATGATAAACTAATCCAAGCAGAAGGTGTGGAGTCTCTATCTGAAGCTGAACTTCGTGAAGATTGTAGAGAGCGAGGCATGCTTGGATTGCTTTCAGTTGAAGAAATGCGCCAGCAGGTTTCTATTTTCTCTTATTTGGCATGCCTTTTCAATTTTTGAATTGCACTCAAATGTCATCTTTAGCTGGGGATAGATCCCCCGAACCGGGAGAAAGACAGATTTTGCAAAATTAGCAAACCAATTAAAAAAAAAAAAAACTCAGTTAACTAGTGTACTGGATTCTGAAGCTATTGGCAATCGTTTGTTGCAAAATTTTAAATGCAGCTTCGTGATTGGTTGGATTTGTCTCTTAATCATTCCGTACCATCGTCACTTTTGATCCTTTCCAGGTAACTTAATCTGTGTAAGATATCACAAATTAGTCCTCCTTCAGTTAAGTGTGTTTCTTGGTGTGCGCATGCTGTGTTTGATTTTTTTTTTTTTTTTTTTTTTTGCTTCTTCCTTTTTGGATGCCTCATCCAGGGCCTTCACTGTGTCGGGTAAGTTACGACCAGAGGAAGCTGTTCAAGCCACTTTATCTTCTCTGCCGGATGAGGTTGTGGGAACTGTTGGTGTTACTGCATTGCCATCTGAAGACTCTGTATCTGGAAGGAGGAGAAAATTGGAGTACCTTGAGATGCAGGAAGAACTTATCAAGGTTGATTTTTCTTCTTTAGGAAATTTAAACTTTTTAACGAGGAAGATAAATTTTTCTTTCGCATGAGATAATTTTAATGCAATCTGTTTTACACTTCTGCGTGGACTACAAATGAATGCATAGATAAATATGTAAGTTAGCAAATGAAGATGGTGTTTTTAGTTAAGTTTTGCCTATGCAAATTTGAACTAGGTTTAGGTTTAAACTTAAGATATCCGTTAGTCCTTGAGTATTTCTTTTGATTACTCATCTGGTTCCATATTGTAGGAGGAGGAAGAGAGAGAGGAAGAAGAGCAAGTGAGAATTAAGGAATCCGAGGTTAGCCAGGAGGACGTGGCATTGAAAGAGATGTCCATTCCGACTGCAAAAGAAGCACAAGAGCAAGCCAGAGCACGAGCATTGGAAAAGCAAGAGCAATTATGCGAACTCAGTCGTGCATTGGCTGTTTTAGCTTCTGCTTCTGTAAGAATAGGATGTTCAAACTCATATTTAGTGTAGTATTATGGATTGTTTGTTACTTCTCTTTTTTCCCCTTCTTCTTCGGATATATTTTCAAGCTTTATTTGGTTTTTACTTGTTACCTGCAGTCGGTGAGTAGGGAACGTGAAGAATTCCTGTGGCTTGTAAATAAGGAGGTAATTCACTATCCTGGGTTTCTTGTTGTCTCTAGATTCGCTAACCTTTATAAAAATTTGTTTCCAACATTCCTGCATCGTTTGTTGGGTTCAAGTTTATGCATGGTAATCTACTGATCTGGCAAATGGATCACGTTTCATGCTTATAAGTAAGAAGAGATTTATTTTATTTTTTCTATTTTCTTTATTCAAGTTAGAAGAGTAGTTAATCTAATTATACAAACAACCATACTCTTAGTGTGCATGTGTCATCTTGAACATTAAATCCCCTATTTGTTTCTTTTGCTCTGCCAATATGCATTGCCGTTGCTTGGGGAGGGGGAGGGGGAGGGGGAGGGGGCTTGTGTTTGGAGATGAAATGTGCTCTGTTCTCTATACTGTGTGAGTTTAATGAAGTTTGTCAAATATATATATATATATATATACACACACACACACACACACATTATGCTTATATTTGATACTTTTCAGATCGAACTTTACAATAGCATGGTGGACAAGGAGGGTATGGATGGAGGGAAAGATGCCATGAAGGCATATAGAGCTGCCCGAGAAGAAACTGAGAATGCCAATGAGGTAGCTGAAGGTGATGAAGTTTCATCGGCACTGATAGACAGAGTAAGGAATTTAACTTTCAATTATTCTGCTGATAATGCATTCTTCACTTTGACTGTTTTCTTGAATCTCCTTTTTCTCTTGTTTTAGGTCGATGCTATGCTTCAAAATCTTGAAAAGGAAATTGATGATGTGGATGCTAAAATTGGTGATCGGTGGCAACTACTTGACAGGTGGTTAAACGTTTGCAGTTCTTGATTCTAAAGTTTGCCTATTTTTCTTTACGTTTTAAGCAAGCACTATGATATTGCCCATCCAAGAAGGATTTCATACACTTTGGATGGACGATTCATGGATGATAGCATTATGAAATCTTGTGCAAAGAATTGATACACTTAAAAAGTATTATTTATTTCACTAATTAATTATTACAATTAACCCTCCGATGGAATGGTTGGAGACCAAAGATTTGGCTTGAAACTTAACTATCGGCCACTAGCACCTCCTTTTTTTTTTTTTTTTTGGTATTTCTTCAGTTTGAGTAATTTAGACGCACTGATTACATCACAGCTTCACTAGTATCTGCCATGTCTCTGCATGTATTTTGTTTGTTCGTTTGTGTTTCAATTGTTGAAATGAGAAAGAACTTCAGGACAATCTTCAACTGTTGGATTATTCCTCTCTCTTAATGTAGTCGTAGTCTTAATGTTAGCTTCTTTTTTATGTATGCAGAGATTTTGATGGGAAAGTATCGCCTGAGGAGGTTGCAGGTGCAGCAATGTACTTAAAGAATACATTAGGCAAAGAGGGTGTCCAGGAACTCATAAGCAGTCTTTCCAAAGATAGAGGTCAGTTGATATAATCACGAAGGGAATGAGGGAAATGCATGGGTTTTGTTAAGATTTGTTGGTTACCAAATGGCGTATTATTAGAAAGATGTTCAGGGATTGGAGGGAAAAAGTGCAAGCAGCTATTGATGATAATATTTATGTTTCACCTTTTTCTTAGTCATCTCTTTTCCTTCTTGAAAGACAAAATGTGATTATTTAATAGACCTCTATACAAGTCTAAAGCCACAAAATTAACTGCATTAAGTTGCGACAAGATTAATTTTGGTGCGACAAAAAATGCAATTATTTTTCTGTATGCTTTGTTTTTAAATAATAAATTTGGTGTTACAGAGGGTAAGATTCTTGTGGAAGATATTGTCAAGTTGGGCAGTCGGACCGAAGATACCAACGCAGCTGATCGAGCAATGTAGAGGGTTTGTACCTGTTAGGTTAAAGACCATCTGAACTTTCCAAAATGATTGCTCTACCAATTTCTGGCCCAAACGTATGAAAGAGTTGGGAATTCAGATGGAAGAAATTCTGAAGGCTTTTTTATTAGTTCTGATCTAATCATGTATCATGCTAGCAGTATGACAGAAGGACGTGCTAGTACTGTAAACAATGCTGATAGATAGAATATATATATATATATATATACTGTATACAAAAGGGATTTAGGGTAGCTATGTCTTGTTTTGTTTATTGCTGTCGGGCTTCACTGTCATCTCTTTGTATTTGTTAGAAAGGCCATTCTGTATTAATTGGATTGGAATAAAAAAGAATGATCATACGAGTAAGTTCCCAAAACCCCCCCAACCAAAGTTTTATAAAAAGACCTCTACTCTCTCACCTAAGCTCAGGCCATTTGCTGTTGTAAATTTTTTTTATGAACGAGGGTTGGTTCATGACATTGACACACAAGCAAAGCATGCATAGAAAAATCTCTCAAAGCATGCTTAACACATCTTAGAGACATACATACATATATATATATATATGAGACAGAGCACACGCCATATTATGTGCTTAAAATCTTTGCAACACAATCTTCAATGTTTT